>VNJO01005610.1:0-25960 GCA_008042535.1 Drosophila tani | reverse complement strand
TAAAAAACTGCTATATCTCAAAATTTTTAGAAATTCGTTGAAAAACAGAGAAGTTAAATTTTTTTTTACATTAATTTCGCCATCATTCCTATGACAGATATAGGATATAGTAGTCCGATTTCGGTCGTTCCTACATATATACTGCGTGCTAAAAAAATAAGACTATGCTGAAAATTTCAGCTCGATAGCTCAAAAACTGAGAGACTAGTTCGCGTAGAAACCGACAGACGGACAGACAGACGGACAGACAGACGGACAGGCTAGATCGACTCGGCTGGTGATGCTGATCAAGAATATATATACTTTATGGGGTCGGAGANAACCGACAGACAGACGGACAGACAGACGGACAGACGGACAGACGGACAGACAGACGGACATGGCTAGATCGACTCGGCTGGTGATGCTGATCAAGAATATATATACTTTATGGGGTCGGAGATGCCTCCTTCACTGCGTTGCAAACATCTGGTCAAAATTATAATACCCTCTGCAAGGGTATAATGAGGTGGCAACGCCAAGCAAAAAAGGTAAACAAAATAAGCCAATCGGTGCATAAAATGACAATTTTACTACAAATTGACAGAGAATCGAATATGTTCTTTTTTACTGATTCCGTAAATATAATTGGGATCTGTTTCGTTCTTCTTTTTGGCTTATAACAGTGTTTAAGAGAGCACTGATGACAATTGGACGGGTGTTAACTCATTTATCCAGATACGATAGATATTTATTTTTGTGTACAACAAATTAAAAAGATTTCAATGTTGTCGGGGGAAAGTGTATAAGTGTAATGTTTTTTTTTTTTCATAAATAAATAGCTGACCGCAAACAGGGTGACCTAATCATTTCATGTTTAAAAAAAATATCATGTATTTAAAAATCATGAAATTCATTTTAAATGATAATGATCATAATATTCATAATAATGATAATAATAATAAGATACCTACAATTATACTTAATTATTTAATATGATTATAAATTAATCCACCTTAAACATGCAAGATAGTATCTATTTCTATACCTTTTTTTTACCCACCAAATTTAGCTGCATTCAAGTTTGGGTTTTGATTTAAATCCCATTCAACAGGCTCAACTCTGCACCTGTTCTGATTCTAGTTCGAGGCCATCTGCCAGCTTAGAGTATCACCATTCGAATTTAATCCTTTCACGGGCACTGACAATTGCCTGAACCTGAACCTGGTTCCTGCATTCAGCAGGGAAAACAATTTGAAAGCGCAAAATTGCTAAATCGACTAAAAGGGATGATTCCGTTCGAGTTCAATTAACAAACCAACATGCAAATATGGTTCAAAAAATCAACTTTGCATGCGCTTTTCCTGCCATTCTCGTTCTCTCCTCATTTGCCATGGTCTGCTCTCCATTTTTTCTGTGGCTTCTCATTGCTGGGTGCTAAATGTCAGCAAATGCAATTAAATCGGCAATGGCCAGCCGGGGGAGAGATGGGACTAGGAGATGGGATTTCCCGGGGGGACTGGACGACGACGACAAGGGTTTAGCTTGGCGCGTTATAAAATTATGAAGCGAAATTGGATTTAAAAACAGCCAAGCCAAGCTGTCCTGGTCGCTCTCAGAAGTGGGAAAAGTGGGAAAAGCTGATGAAAGCCGGGCGCCATTAGCGCCATTTTCCTTGGACACGTCCATGTCCCCCGATGTCCTTCGCATCCGCTCCTCTTCGTCTTCGTGCGCTGCGGCTGCTGCATTTGATGAGTTGAAAATTGTAATTAAACTGCGTTTGTTGTCATTGCATTTAAAATAAATAATAATAAATAATGCATAATAGGGCGGAGCGGGACAAAAGCCGGGGAAATGAATGGAAATGAAGGCGCGGCTGCGCTTCTCCCTCGTTATCCCGAGAGCTGCAGCCGTACTTAACTATTAAAACTTTGGCAGCGGCAACTCCATAAAATGACGTGCGAAAAACGAGGAAGAGCGATGAAATGAAAGAAAACTGTCCGGAATAAAAGGAAAATATGGCGGCGAAGGCTGAGCGCTGAGCACTGAAAAGGGTTTTCTGAAAACGTTTTCATTAAAGTGAAACGCAAACATTTCAATTAAGCAGCATCTCTAAGCTGATTTCAATCTGGCTAAAAGGGATAACTTCCGGCAGACGTTTCGTCCTGTGCCTTTGCCTTTTCCGCCTCGCTGTCCTTCGGCCCTTGCTGTGTGTGTGTGAGAGTGTTCGTGATGCCATCGCAGTTCAAATGTTAGGTCACAATTAAGAGGGCATTGGCATTTTCTTGCCCTCCTTGGCCCGCCTTTGCAGAGGGTCTAAATCAACGATTGACATTAATTTTGCATTAGCCAGCGCCTTGGCCCCTGCTCGTTGCTCCTTTGTCGCTCATACGCCCCGTTGTTCGCCGAATTAAATTATGCGCGCTTGCCATAAAAAAAAGCAACTCGAGTGGCCATTGTTTCCGGCTTGGCACAGTTCCGAGTGCCAGGCTCTGGGCCCGAAAACCCGCAAGCCCAAACCCAATTCCGAACCCAATCCCAGTCCCTGGTTCTGGCTTATTTTATTTTCCAATTAAGTAAATTGCGTGAGCCAGACCAAGGAGAAGAGGCCTCCCCCTTTTGCACATCACAAAGGGGCGACTACTACAAAAAGAATAAATGTTTTCCTCGTTGGACTTCCTTCCCTCCTTGGATTCCCGCACACATCAATAAATGTTGCGTGTTCCCTGGAAGGAGCTTCTATAACTAATCGCCGGGTTTCGCCGCTCGGCTTTAATTGATTCAATGTCTAAATATCCTAAGCACATTACCCGGCCGCCCACAAAGTCAGCTTCATTACGATTTGGGACTTTGATGTGTGAAGGCCGGACGGGATTCTATTCGCATGTATAAGGCAGACAGCAGACGGATTTCAATTTGCCCGTCTGTCTGTCTATATCTGCGCTAATGCCAGACGCCCATTCAATTTGTATTACATTCCATATTCTATATGGACTTAAGCATTGTTATCATTTTTATGGGCTTAATCGATGGGAGCCGATAATGAGCTCATTGTGGGTAAGTCGGGTTAAATGAAGCCTTAACGAGATGCGGGTTAAGGCGAAGAGGAAATCAATATTAAATGGGGTGAAAATAAGGGGAATATGTTTATGGGAAATGTGCTTAATATATTGTTATAACATTTTATTTATTTGATAGGAAGAGCAGGGAATTAAATGATGATGACCAACTTAGCGATAAATATTTTTAGTTGTTCCTTCTTAGAAATTTAACTTCACAGAAATAATATTTAATTTATTTTGTAGAACGAACAGGAAGTGTAATTATTATTAAAAGTTAGGCGATAAGTTTGGGGAGTTTTTGATTCTTTTAAATATAAATTTACAGAATTATTACTGTTTAAATTTTACATAAGAATCGTTAAAATCCATGTATAGTTTAGGTAGAAAATGCCTCAATTTTAAATTTTACTTTTAAAAAGTCGAGTTGTGGGGAAATGAGTTTCAATAATTTTACTAACATTTAATTGATTTTGTAAAAAGAACTGGCAGTTAAATTATGATTAAAAATTAAGGGAAAAAATGTTTTGTTTCTCTTTATTTTAAATAATAATTTACAGAATTATAACTCTTTAAATTCTTCCTAAGAATTGTTTAAATCAATAAATAGAATAGGTAGAAAGTGCCTAGATGAAATATTTTACATTCAAACAGTTAAGAATTTCCTCTTTAATATATCAAGAATACAAATTGCTCAGGAAATTAAATCAGAAACTTGAATAACCAATAAAAATATACAAATTCAATTACTAGTCTATCCTTTTATGCCTAATCAACTATTGTTTTGTGTAAATATTTAACTTGACAGGAAATTAGACTCTCGGCTGACCACTTTCGGCAACAATAGAATGGCAAGGCCTTAAAGAGCTGCTAATTAGATTAAGTGAAGTGTCAAATTTAGTACGTTTTCACTTTGTGTGCGCTTAACCTACTCCCAAGTGCACTTCAACGGAGGCAGCCAGGCAGCAGAAGCAGCAGCAACTGCAGTAGCAGCAGTAGGAGCAGCAACAATATGAATACTACAGCAACTACAGCATACAAATGTTTTCAATTACAGGCAACACAACGAAACGGAGGGGAGTAAACTGGCACAACAACTTTAAAAGTACAAGCGGCACAAGAGGAGGAAGAGTCCATGAAGTGCATAGACCAGGAACAATGGTAAATGCCACGTCAGCAACATCAGCAGCAGCAGCAGCAACATCACCAGCAACAGAGGCAGCAACAACGACAGCAAAAACGAGTCAACGACAGCTTAAAACATAATACGCCAGCTAAAGGCAGAAAGCGGATAGAGAATCAGGGGGTTCCCTTAGCCAACCATAGAGACAGAGAGACAGGCGCCGAGTCGGAGGCAGAGACCGAGAGTAAGGGGAGATCCCCGGACAAAGCGACATTGCGAATAATGAGAAATCGTTGTTGGAATTAGTGTGAGCCAAAGGGGTTTTGGGCCAGCCATGAGTCACCAGCCCGGCTGCCAGCGGAAACGGAAGTGCTTGCGAACGGACGTCGAGGAGGAGTAGGTGGCCACTAAATGCCATTGAACACTGAGCGATCATGTCCGACGTTGAGAAGGCGATTAAGGTCCAGCACCAGCAGCCGCAGCAGCAGCAACAGCTGGACTGTGGGATCGACGATGAGACGGATCCCGAGCACGGAACTGCAGTGGCTGCCGGCTCTGAGGTGGGGGTCAAGACCACCGCCACGCTGACCGCCAAACCGCGCAGCTGCTTTCGACGCTGCACTAGCCAACTGCTGAAATTGCTGCTCTCCACGCCCGGCCTGGTGCTCCTGGTCATTGGCTACTCCATACTGGGCGCCCTCATCTTTCCTCTGCTGGAGGCACCGCAGGATCTGAGCAAATCGGCGGCGATAGCTAAGAGTCGAGAGGACTGTCTGCGGGAACTCTGGATCATAACGGGTGAGTGGTTGTTAGGTTAAAAATTTGTCTACAGAATGCCTTTAATATCATTTTCAGTCAAGTGCAGTATTTATTCAAGAATTGTTTGAATCAAGGTAAAGGGATAATATTTTTATATATTTTTTAGAATATTTTAAAAATAAGTAAGCCCTACTAGTAGGGATACCACAGAGGTTAAATTTGTGGTTAATTTTTTTATTGGATGTTAAAAAATCGTGGAGTCCTTAAGTATTGGACCATAAACCAACCGCATGCAAAGGATACTAGGGCAGCTTAGGCATTACAAATTATACACTTAAGTTGTCTGAGTAATATTTTAAAGAATTACCCAATTGAAATAACCTTCTCCGACTTCTTAAAGCAAAAGCTTACTCTAGCTTTCACTTTAGATATGAATTCAGATATAATAATAAAATTACTTTCAATTAATTAACATTCTTAACCATTCCAATCACCTTTGATCTCCGATGACCCAGTAGAAAATCACATTTTTTCGCTTCTGCCTGAATTTGCAACAGTTATTTTAACGCTTCGCTGGCACCGCGCAAAAATGAGCATAAATTATAGGAGCTGCCACCACATTTTGTGGCGCATTGCCCGTAAATTTTCGGGGGGTGCTTTGCACGCTTGATTTGCCTGCAAATTGGCAAAGTAATGCGAACATTGAAGCGACAATGTTTTGTTATCGCCCATTAATGCTAAGCAAATAGCATCGATTGCCGGCACGGGCCAACACAAATATTTTAATTATAAGTACCCGCAAACACGGCCCACTCTCCACTCTCCACGGGGCGGGCCTAAACAAAAGGCTGGCAAAATTTCAATTGAATAATAGGAAAATATTTGCATTGGCGAGAATATTTGGTCAGGCGGGGGGCCTGATGCCTTTGCATTTAATTCATTTCCGCGAATCGGCGATATTTAATCGAATCGATTGGCGTGCGTTTATCGCAACTATGTGCTAGTTTGAGGTCTATTTGCAGGCCTGATTTATGTGAAATTAATTACTATGTCGCACCTGCCAGTGGCACTCGGCCTGGCGCATTCCTCCACTCGGAACGGCGCGACGGCGGCACGTGCGTGTTCATTAGAGCTGATGCTTATTTAATTAAAATTTCACATAATAAATAAACCAATTAACTTGAGCTCATCCGCGGCAGAGGCGTCTCACCTGGCTTATGATTAATTCTATGAGCCCCGCCAGCGAGCTCCTAATGATGTGAAGCCTTCCTCCCATTGCCAAAGGTCATTTATTATTTGCCTTAGCATTGAGTTGGGACTTAGCAGGGGTTATTTTATTTTGTAGGAAATTAAATCAAGGTAGTTATACCTTGGTAAGAAATTAAAAGTAGCGATTGGGGTAACTATTAAATGCTGAAGCTTTGGTTTTAAAAAAGGATTATGTATACATTTTAAAGGCCTTCAATAGGTTAGATATATATTTATCTAAGGCTACGTTTTCTGCAGTAATTCTCTTCAGTTAAACTAAATATTACCTCCTAAAAAAATAATAAGATTTATCTGTGCCTTTAACTAAAATTAATAGAACGAATCGAAACCTAGAAAAGTCATGTAAAATAAAAACCAGAAATAAAAAATTACACATAGAAACGAAAATTTTTCCTTGGAAGCGAATAACACCAAACCTCCATTAAACTCCTTTTAAAGAGAGCAGCATGTCGTTCCATCAGAGGAAAAAATTGCCAATGAAGAAACATTTGATTTTCGTCTTTGTTCTTGGCAACTTGCTTCGTTTCTCGGTCGATTAGAGGGGGTGGGCCTGACGATGTCTGGGGAAAGTGCACCCTCGAGGCTCCTTCCCCCGCCCAAGGCCTGGAGGCGTGAGATGGGGGCGTGGCCAACAGGCAAGGGCAATCCAGGCAAACTAGTCTCCAACTGCTGTTAACAAGCGACCTCTACAATTTGCCTCCACAAGAGGCGACCGAACACACGACATCGACATCGAAATGGGAGCAGATTCCTCAAGACATTCGCTCGAAATCGAAGGGGAGGATTGCAGATGCCCGGGCTGGGGCAAGGTGAGCGATGGATATGGGCGAAGGATGGTCCGATTTGTCGGCACTTGTGGCCCGTGTCGATGGTGGGTCGAAGGATGTCAGGGGTTATCACTGCACTTGGCATGAAATTGCATAATTACGGCAAGGGCACTTGGTCGCATTCTCGAGGATACTCGAACCAGTCTAACCTTCTCCATCTATGTTTCTTTCCCCCGAATTTCTTGCAGAGAAACTCAACGTGCTCTACGAGCGCAACTGGACGATGCTGGTCCACGAGCAGCTGCGTCGCTTCGAGGGCTCCATTGTGGCGGCCACGCGCCAAGGATCCGGCGGCGCCGGTGGCGGCGGCGGAGGAGCCCTTTTCCAGGGCGGCAGTGCCAGCGCCCTGGGCCACTTCGGCTACGATGCCGGCGACTCGCAGAGCTGGACATTTAGCGAGGCTCTGCTCTACTCGGTCACTGTGATAACGACAATTGGTGAGTTTCCGGCACACGCTCCCCCTCCCAATTCCGCTTCCGTTTCCGCACTTTCCCTGCCACAACTAAGCCGTTCGGATTTATGTTTAGTGTTTATCCTGGGACTAGGCGCTCTCTGAGCTGCTTATTATGATTTCGGGGGCATTTGCCACAACTCGTGCTGTGGCCAGCAAATATTTACTTTGCGGGAGGCGGCCGAGGGGCAAGGCCACATAGACCTCGACATCCCAACGCCTTCTAGTGCAAACTAAGCCAGCAGGAGCCGTGGAACATCAGACGCATTGTGTATACGACCCGTAGGCCGAGACAAAATATTTGCATATGCTAAGTGATGGGGCCATAGAGAGCAGCGGGACCTTGTTGTTACAAATTAACTGTATCTCAGGGCCTTTAACTTTAACAACCAAGTTCCGAGTTCTTTGGGGGCCAAAGTCCATTGGAATAGTCGTAGATAAGCTCCTCAAATGTGTCGCCAAACCGATTTATTGTGGACATTGCTTGGGCCAAACAATAACTCGGTTTAAGTGGTAAATATTAGTGGCATAATGAGTGTTTGGAATAGAGAGAGTGTTAGTATATAATAATCCGGGTTAATTAAGAGTAGGAGCTGACTTAGTTATTAGGGGAATTAATATTGTTTAAATGTTTAATATGAAGATAAATAAATAAATAAATTGTTAGATTTGATTGAATTAGTACTTTGCATAGTGTAAAGAATTTAGCATTTTGATGTTAAGATTCCGCAGAGAGTAAATGAAATTAGGATTAAGTAAAAAGGTCACACTACGATTACCAGAACGAAACCAAACACATTGAAAAGTAAAACTAAGAAGAGAAATCGACGAAATAAATAAGAATCTACATTGAAACCACGATAACAAAATATTGCTGAAGCTGAGTTTAATTTGAATTAAGTTTGATAACCTGTGCAAATATGATAATAATAATAATAATGAAATTTACAATTAGCTTGAAGGCTTGCGTTCTCTCAGGGTGTTTATTTATGTATTTCCATCAATAACAAGGTAATTAAATCAACAAACATTCCAATTGAAGCTACATATCAGAGAGAAATTTCTCAGCTATTAAATGTTTAATTTATATAATTGATTTTAATGGTTTTAAACATTAAACAAAACTGTAGAAATACATTACCTGCCTTAACTTGTTGATTTTTATACAACTTTAAGCTAACTCCATATGCTGCTCACCCCTAGAGACCTGTCCTCATTCCCAACCGATTAAAAGTACATGCATTTATATTAGCCAGTTCGTGCTTGCCATTCCCATGGGCTAACCCGGGTCATGATCCCTCTCCTTGCAGGTCACGGCAGCCTGACGCCGCGCACCGCCGCCGGCAAGCTGGCGACCATCTTTTACGCCCTAGTGGGCGTCCCCCTGATGCTGATGTGCCTGTCCAGCCTGGGAGCCCTGCTCGCCGACGCCCTGCAGTGCACCTACGTGCGTCTCTGCTGCCAGCTGCAGCAGCATCACCAGAACCAGCAGCAGCGCAGGGCAGGGAGGAAGGCCTCCTCAACTCCGACAGCCGCGATGACAACGCCAGCCAAGGCAAAGGAGAAGGGCCAAAAGCGACGCCTGGCAGCTGGCATGGGGGTAAGCATGGCGTATGATTGATATTATTTAAGCGAGCGCAGCAGCAGCTGCAGTCCATCAGCAAGGACACTTTTATGGATCCTAATTCGATGGCTGGCGACGGAGAACTTACTCCCTTTCAGCTGTTGCTGGAAACCAGAAAAAAAGCCAACAAAATAGAGCAGAGAAAAGTGCTGCTTACTTTCGGTTTAAAGTAAACTTGCGACATTGTTTCGTGTGTCCAAAGTTTGCGGCAACTTTCGCTGGCTACTCCGCTGTTTTCCGCTCTTTTCCGCCTGAACTTTTCCCACTACTCACTAAGTGTTTCGCTTGTAGTTTTTCCACCGAAAGCCCCGAAACTTTTCCAGCAGCAACGACAGTTTTAGTTCAGCCAGCGGAAAATATAAAACTCCACTCTGAGCTCTTCATTGATATATGGAAATGGAAGCTCCTAAGCCAACCAAAGTCCGATGTCCGGCAGGGATGAGTTGGGATGGGAAATCATTGATTACGCAGGACTCCAGAATCCGGCTCGAATTTCGCACATCAAACTGCATGCCGGGGCTCGAATTTCGAGTTTTAATTACGACAGCAGAAGCCTTTTAAGTGGATTCAAAAACACCCGTTCCCATTTCCGTTCCCGTTCCAGCTGAACTTGGCCATCCCTGCTGCGGATTTCTATTAACGCAAACTGAAAGTTTGTAATTGATTTGGGCCAAAACAACAAAGAACTTTTCGTTTTTGCCTTTTTGTTTTCCTACGTCGAACCAACCGTGCTTTCTAGGTCTTCCAACTGCAGACTGTTTTCGCTTTCCCTCCGGTTTCCAGGGTCGGTTTCACGTTTTTTCTATACTTTTTTCCCCTGGTTTATTGCGTTTTTATTTGCTGTTCCAACGTTGTATACATTATAAATAATTTTTTAGGATATCAAAACTCTGACTAGGTGCGCCCCGAAGCCTCTATTTGTGTTTGTATTTATTTGTTTGCGTGTTTTGTGCATTCGTGCATAAGTTTTGTAAGTGATTTGCTGGCCCCGCGTAATGACATTTCTGCTTTCTGCCGGTTCCTGCTGTTCCGGCTTTTCCATGTATTCCGTTTGGGTTTTTAAAGCTTTAAGATTGGCAGGAAAAAAAACGGATTCTGATTCGGTTTGTTTGCTTTTGCAGGTTTTTTGCTTTTTCAATTGTGGTGGCCACTCATTTGTCCGTTCTTCCTTTTTGTTTTGCTTGCACAAATTTCTGTTTAATTGGCAATTTATGGCTGAGCGCGGGGAATGCAGGGAATGCGTGCCGATGAAAAACGGCATTCAATAAATAAATAAGTGATTTTGCGGTTGGCCCCTGGGCAAGTTCGATCGTTCCTGTTTGTCATTCGGCTCGAGCGGCAAACAAAAAATTCAATTCATAAATTAACATTTACAGTTCTCCCTCGGAAGCAAACTCCTCTCGACACTTTTAATGAACTCCTCGCCAACTTTGTCCAGCGCTCGCGTCAAACTCTTTAAGAGTCCCGCCTCCTGCTCTCCACCTTTCGACACTTTAAGAGTTGCGAAAACTTTAGCTGGCAGTTTGGAGTCGGGTCAAAAGGTCGGCGGCGGCAACGGCGGCATAAATTTAATTTTTCCCGGCCAAGTGGTCGGGCAACTCCTCTGTTCGTGCCAAGTAAATTGAAATGAGTGCGAGCCACTTTAATGCGAAAAGTTTGCTTTAGAGTCAGGCAATAACTTCTCATTTCCGGCACTTTTGGCCCTAATTGATTTGGATGCCGGCCATCCCAGATATCACGTGGAATGCGCGAAATCGAAGCTGCATCTCTGGAAAAACTAAAAAACCTTCCTGCATTCCCCACGCTCGAGTGGAGTAATCTACTTGCCGTGTTCGCCGGCACTCGAGCAAGGCATTCCTTTCAGAGGCCTGCGACTTGTTGAACAGGATTTTTGCATTTGCCAGGATATGATATGGCTTGTTTCGATGCCAGCTGCTGCATTCAACAACTCATTAGGGCGCCATCCAATCTTCCGGGACGAGACCGGCCAAGTGGGCTCCTGGGTCTTTCCGGCAAGGATGCGCCTGGCAATTGATAAGGCTGTCGGCAGATTGCGGTTGGCTCTCGGGGGGATGGACATCCCAGTCAGGGATTGAATTATTATCGCCCTCGTGTTGACTGCTGCCATTTCGGCTTTGGCTTTTGGCCTTTTGGCATGTCGGCATTCCGGCAATTCGGTCGTCGCCATCGTCTTTTGCAATTATCATGGCGCACATGCCGTAACCCCGGCACCGGCTCAGACCGCAAGGCTGGCAGGGAGAGACAGTTCGCATTTCCTCGGCTGTTTGCGTGTGTGTCCATTAGATTTGCCCTGGCATTTGACTATGATGCCACAGAACCGCAACGCACACGATATATACATGTGGCAGAGGCGCAAGAGCGCCTGGCCGCAAACAGCTTTCCAGGGCTAACCACCGAGCATGATGACATCAGTTTTGTGATCCCAAGAATGCCCCGGGATTGAGCATGCAAATTACGTGTTTTATTGACAAGCGGCCCCCATCACGTCAAGTAGCCGCAGTGTGGGCCGATGAAATTAAAGAAGTCCCAGGCCCGCAGTATCATTAAAAACCTTCTATGCATTCCCCAGTAATCCCATGGAATTATCCTTTAATTTGAAAGAGAATTTCTTGAGACCAATATAATAACTAATATGCTGGACGGATATACATTTGAAGTGCAATATGCAAGACATTTTTCTGCACGCAACCAATTTGCGCCCCTCTCGCTAGCACAAAATTGAGAGCTTAAAAATCTGAATATATTGAATGCGATTCTATGCATGCAAGAGAGCTGATGGCTGTAGAGCGCTCTTTCTCTGGAACAAACTTTCAAGAAAGCCTAGAGCCAGCTCTAGACCAAAAATATCTCTTAGCGATACTTATCTTGATGTTCTAATGTCCTTGGATATATATTGTATGAATTATTATGTGGGGTAAAGACTCCAAACTTCAAAAGAACAATGTCTAATGACAAATGTATTCTTTCTAATTAATTGTTAACCTATTATGCTTATTTTAAATCAAAGATTTCTAATTAAATTTTCCTTGAAAGTAGAGTTTTCCATTATTTGCTTCATATTTTCATATTCAAAGAATTTGTTAATTTTCTTTTTATTCTAATGTGGTTAACATACCTATTTTTTCCTCCTGTTCAGGCCAATTGCAAGGGCTGCAAGTACGATGCGGCCAACAGCGAGACGAGCCTGAACGACTGCCTCGAGTACGGCCAAAAGGGTTCGGGAAAAGTGCCGCCGGACAAGGGGGAAGGTGAGTGTTGCTACGGCCCTTGTTCGCATGCTAATTGAATTGTCAGCACAATTGCGAGTCGTTAATCATCTTTAACATGTCTCTGTTCGCTTTTCTTTTGTGCCGTGCCCTGCGGTCAGCAGATGCCTGTCAGTTGTTGCGCAACTTGAATCAGCAGCAGCACTTCTACCAGCAGCAGCAGCAGCAGCAGCAGCAGTTGCAGTTGCAGCCACAGCAGCAGCAGCCGGATGTCATGCTAATGACAACGACAACGGGCAGCGCATTGCTGAAATACGCACCGCAGCAACAGCAGCAACAGCAACAGCAGCAGCAGCAATTATCGACAGCAACTCTCCCGCGACAACATCATCAGCTGCAGCAGCAGCAACACCAACAGCAGCAATACCAACAGCAGCAGCAACTGCAACTGCAACAGAATTTCGTCGCTGTGCCCAGCAGCATGCTGCGAATGCCGCTGACAGTACCCCCCAATTGTTATGGGCCCGCGACAGCAACGATTTACTTTCCGTTCGCCCCGTCCGCGCCCGGCAGCCCAGCCCACGGCCACACCCTGACCCACACACATCATCTGGCAGCGAATCCGATTGCGAATCCGCTGGCCAATACCATGGGGAATGCAGCGACTGCAACGGGGACGGCACTTGGTCAACAGCCGCTGGTCAAGTATCACACGATACACTTGCAGCCCGCTTCCGGCAAGCATCGAGTGTTGGCTTCGGGACTCCAGGATGCGTCGGCTGTGGAATCCGCGACTCTGGAAGCCATCACGTTGCCACCGCCGCCGGCCTATCAGACGGGGAATGTGCCTGGTCCCGGTGAGTGCCAAAATTGCTTTCTTTATTGCCGCTTTTTTTTTTTTTTTTTTTTGTTGACAAACGATGTGACGAAGGGCTGTCAGACATGGGTTTTCAATTGCCATTCAGGAATTTCACGGATATTCTTTATTTCTTCTTTAATATTACAATGGTTTTATGAAGAGTTGTTAAAAAAGATTTAATTGTAGTGTATTATATTATTTAATTGGGATATGAAACTGTAGAAAACAGCAACATTTTCGTAATTATGGGTTTATTGTTTAAATTAATACGGGATTGACATTGTAGAGAAAAAGTAATGTTATTTTGTTATGACAGAGCAGTAACATTTTTGTTACAGTGTTATAAGTCAATTAATACTGTAGAACATTTTTACTGAAGCAAGATTTTTGTTAATAAGAGTGCAAGTAGAGTCAAATAATACAGCTATAACACTGTAGATAAAATGCAATTATGGTGCTATGACACGGAAAAATAAGTTCGATAATTAAAATTTATTATATAAAGAACTACGGCTATGACACTGTACAAAATTAATTAATGTTTATCTTCATTAACTAACATAACGTGTTGCTTGCCAGAATTTTTCTCACGAATTTGGTTACAGTCATACCAATTTAAAAAGTTTAAATAGCAGAAAATCGCAGCACAAAATTATGATATGTTTTTTACACCAGTGTGACCTTTTTGCAGTACAGGAGAATTGTTCAAAGTTCTAACAGAATTTCTAGTTAATGAACATTTTCCATCAGAATCATAGCCGAATACGGACATATTCTTTACTTGAGTCAGATAAATGAAAAACAGAATACTTTAAAAATAAACTAATTACTTAAGAAATCCCTTTGTCAATACCAAAATCAATATATTCCAAAGTCCCCATCGAACGTTACAATTTTAATTCAATAAAGGCAATGAGGTAAATCTCAAATTTACAAGCCGTAACATACACCCAAGTTCGCAATTGCTTGACGCTGTAAATTGATTCAGTTTCGTAATAATTTTGAATTGTTAATGAGTGATAATGATAGTGGTGGCGGTAAATATGCATAAATCGAACAAAGGAAAATGGAATTTAATTGGATGAACAATTTGTGCCAGCTTTGTTGGCATGCTGCAGCCGAGAATGTTCTGCTGACAGGCATTGGCTTAACCTGAGTCCCGAAACAAAACCGAACTGTAATCAATCAATCATACTACGCCCTGCTGTCGTCAGGCCAGGCTGAGCCCAGCACGCTTCTGTTCCGGCTGCTCCTACGCCTCCTGCTCTTGGCCCTTCCCCATCCGGGCTCTCATTTACGCTTTCAATTATATAACAATTTGGGCGGCAATGGCAACATCATCGTCATCATCAGCAGCTTGCAGGCTGCGGTGGCGGCGGAAGCAGCGGCGTGTTAAAATGACAGAGTTAAGCAGACGTACTTCACCCAAGAGGGCGGGGCGACTGCTCCTCCGGCTGGGAGGAGGGCATAAAAACTTTTCAACTTGTGCAGCTTGACATGCCAGGACATCGGCAACAGCGGCAACAGCAACAACGAGCAAGGACAACATGCACTTGAGGCAACTTTCGACATGTGCGACAGTTTTATTGACGATAATGATGACTTGGCATAAAGGAGACAGGACTGTCAGCCTTCAGATCTGGCCTCCCGCTTCTTGGCCCTCATCTCTCGGCTTGTGCAACGCATGCAAAACTCATTAAAGTTAACGGCTCTCCTTGTCGTTAAGGCGGCGGCGGCGGCACGTGACTTGCTTTGTCAAAAGATTTTCGCTTAATTTCACAGCGAATTCTAGCCATTTGTCGACACTCTGCTATTGATTCCATTATGCATGTTAATTGTCTGCAACTGACACCCAAAAGAGCTCCCATCGGAGTCCGAATCCGTGGCTCACCGCACCATTAAAGCACTGCCAGAGTTGCTGCAACCCCTGACCGCAGCGCCAAAGTGACTTTCCAGCGAGTATATAGCATGCACTATATAGTATGTCCCTGCACTCTCTAATGAATGTCTTTGTGTGCTCACTCCGCCTCCACACACACACACTCGCCCGTGCGGTGTCCAAGTTTAAGTAAATATTTTCAAATTGGCCATGTCCGGAGCAGAGCACGCCACTCCGCGATATGCCAGTGTCCTGCTGACAGCTCCCATGCGAAAGACGAGCGCTTCCTTCCGTTTTTGGGGTTGCCTGGTGGGTTAAACAGTGAGGTTGGGACAGTGGGTGTGGGAAATAATTAGTGGAATTAAAGCATTTACAACTTAATTTTGCTTTAAACAAATTTACAAAAATATATTTATTGATTTTAAACAGTTTCTTAGGAAATTTCAGTAAAAATACCTCACTAAGACCTGTCTTTTGCTTTCTACTAATTTATAGAAATATTTATATTTCTTTTAAAGACTTCTTTATGCCTTGTTTTATTTTTTTTTGTCGAGATACCCTATTATTTTGGCTCAGGAAAATATATGTTAAAGCCAGGTATGATTTTAGCAAGTTAAGATTTATTTATTTTATTTATTTATGTATATAATGCTAGCCTATAGTTAAAACTAAGTGCTAACAGGGGGTTTGAGCTATAGCTGTTAGGTCCTTCAGCCAGTTGTGATAATAAGTTACACATTCAAACAATAATCCTTTTTTATTTAAATATCTATTATTTTAGGTCAAAATATTTTAAAGATTAATTACAAAATTGATTAATTCTATTTAAAAATTGTCTTTAGTTGCTTCCGTATTTTAAGGCTTGAATGTTTACTAAGTAATTAATTTATTAAAGAAAAAGAAGTGTAAAATATCCGCTTCCTATAAAGCTCCAATTGCATTAACTTCGAAAATTTTCCCAGAATAACTCTGAATAATTTAAAGCATTTACTGCCTGTTGTGTCCCCAACAATGGCCCACTGTGCACGGTGCACTTTGGCCCCGCCAGATGTTTTAATGCCCCCTGACAGCCCCTTACATCCCGGCATACCGACTCCTGCCACTGGCAGCCGCCGCTAATGAAAGTTAACGCCAAACTTTTACGTTTTGGAATGGGCATAGGAATGGGAATGGGAATCCGGAACGCTTCGTCCGCCACATTGTTGCATTGTTCGGCGAACTTTGAAAATGCAAAGCAAATCATTTTCGCAGCGCAGCGCAGTCCCTGTGTCGTGGCTAAATGCACAACTTTTCCGGCTTTTTCCGCACACTTTTCCCCCCTGACCGTTAGCCGCTGTTCCGGCTCCGGCTTCCGTAGCTGCCACTGCCACTTCCGGCGGAACTAACGGGCTAACGGGATAATCTAACCGTGTGTGGCAGTTGGCGGAAGTTGTTTTGCCAATTTGTGCGCCAACTTTTCTGGCCAGCATTGTGTTTTCTTTTTGGTTAATGTTATTATTGTAATACATTTAATATTTATATAGCTTAACCTTTTTCCCGCTTAATTTTCCAGCTGTTCGGCGCGCCAAGTTCGTGACGAAGCCGCTGCCGCACGAGATCAATGCACTGATGGATGGTGGAGCGGGCTCGGGATCGTCGGACTTATCCGGCAGACATGATTTATTGCTGCCAGCCTCGGGAGGAGCAACAACGGCGGCAACAGGCACCGCAGCAGCGCCATTGTTGACCTACACGGCCGCAGCAACAAGCCCACAGCTGTCAGCAGGCATTAAAGGAGCACCCACAATGGCGACTGGCAGAGGAGCAGGAGCAGCAGGAGGAGCCACAATGTCCGATAACAGTTTTATGGCCGCAGGTGTTTGTGGCTTAACAGGAGCATCGGGAACAGGAGCAGGAGCAGCAACATCTACGTCAGGAGCCACTGCAACGGCCTCCTCGGCGGCGGCCACATTGTCGGCTCTGCTAAGCGCCAATTCTACGGGCACGGTGGACATCATGGAGGACGAGGATGAGCAGGAGCGAGAGCGCTTGAGGTATGAATCACCCTGTTTAGATGTGTATTTGTTCTTCTTTGCTTTATCATTCGATCGAGACTGAACTTCGCACTCTCTGGATGTGCCTTTAAGTTGTAGTTCGAAAACCGTTAATTTAATTCCATAAACAAACTTTGCGCTGCCAGCCTCGCTTTAAGTCAACACTTCAGAATCTGCATGATGCACATCAGACCCCCCGCCACAGCCTTGCGGATTCCCCGCTGCGGTGGCTGTCTCCTCCCCTTCCTTGCCATTTTCTGCCAGAGTGCCGAGAGCCACGCTCCTGATGATGGGAGGATGGCTTGGCTTGCCTTCGCTTTTTTGAGCGCGCTTTTTGAGCATTTTATTTAATAAAAAGGCAGCGGCGGTAGCATCTGGTAATTAATTTTGACAGTGAACCTGGGCACGCGTCGCGGAACATATACTATATATACGAGTATATGTATATAGCTACATATACAGCCCCTCTTCAGTTTCAGCCTTGTCTGTAATTAATTGTAAGCCGAGCTGCGCACTCACTCGCAATGAATCGGGTCAATTAATCTCGACCGAATGGGGCTGGCCCCATCCTTTACTTTCCATCCGTCTTGTCTTAGGTAAATATGTGCAAACGTGATGTTGTCCTTATTGATCGCTGCCCAAAATCGGAAGTAGTTTCCTGGCCAATCGCTCGCCTCGAGTGCATCTCGAGGCGGTGTTTGCCCAGCCAAGCTTCGAGCTTCGAGCTCCTTGCTCCGAGCCACGAGTCCCCCCTGAGAGCCTGTTGGCCAAGTTCAATAAATGTTCGGCAAATTGGTTTGACAGAGTGAACTCGAGGGACTGAGAGTGCTGTTGGCCAACGAGCAATCCCCGGGCACTGTTGCAGGCTGTCGAGACCCTCGTTCGCTGCAATCCAAGAGGTATTTCGATTGTCAATCAAATCAGACTGTATTTAGGATTTGTGACTCGGAATTGCTGGGAATTTGGTAGTTAAACTTAAAGTAAACTTCAAGTAAGATGTAGAGACTGTTTACTAGTTTTATTACTTAAATAAACATTTATGTTAATAGTCTTTGAACTATAAAGGATATACATATGTACATATATACAAGCAATATAGGAGAAATAAAATTAGAAAGCAGACAAATCTTTATCAGTTATCAGTTATCTTTAATTTTAATAGCAATTCTTTAAAATTTAAGACATAACTTCGCTTTTTCTCGCTTAATCCTAACTTTAACCACTGTGCAGTCCATCTAAGTTATCCTAATATAACGCATACGCCCCATGTCCCACCCTGACCAGCAGGAAACACGTATACTTACCGTCAGTTTTACGGCTTATTGATTGGACAGGACGCTGGCTGGCAGCTATTCCGATTTTATGGCCTGAGGTTGCTTTGGGGTTTGCTTTTTATGCCTAATTGATTTATTTTATGGCCAGCTCCCGCATAAATATTTATTGTCCATCCGTGCTTTTTTTTATCATTCCACAGCAACTGCCCGCATGGCACGCCCTCGCGAGTGCCCCTGATAGCCAGTCCGTTGAGCGTTGCCCAGGACAGCTCCCGCACCGCCGCCGCCTTCAACCGCCACTCGATGCAGCCGCTGAACCGCAAGACCCTGCTGCTGACGCGGCGCTGCCAGCGGCACGCCTCCGGAACGCTCTACGACAGCACGGCCAATAACACGGAGACCTCCGACGATGAGGAGTACATGCAGCACGGGAGCGAGCAGTTCGTGCTGAAGAAGCTGCGGTACCACTGCGCCAGCGAGTCGGAGGACTGTCGCGAGGCGGAGGACTCCGAGGACGAGGACGAGGAGGCGGAGCGGCAGGTGCCCATCAGCCTGGTGCTGCTCATCCTCATGTGCTACATCTGCGTGGGCACGGTGATCTTTGCGCTGTGGGAGAACTGGTCGCTGGTGGACGGAGCCTACTTCTGCTTCGTGACGCTTTCGACGATCGGCTACGGCGACTTTGTGCCCGCCCGGAGCTTCAATGGGCCGGAGCTGCAGCTGTATGCCTGCTGCGCCTACCTGCTGCTGGGCCTCGTCCTGGTGGCCATGTCTTTTAGCATCCTGGAGACGCAGCTGATGTGGAAGTGCAAGCGCATTGCTGTACGACTGAAGCTGGCCCGCACTGAGACGGGATAAGGCGTCTCCTAATCCTCTCTAATATAAAATCCAAAAGCTTGAGTCATCCTAGGTTAAGTGTACTGTGTAATTAACCCGCAACTAGCCCATCTCTGTGTACATTTGTCTGCCTAGCGAAATAAGGCGAACTCGTATGTTGTCTGAAATTCAACTGAATTTGTGTAAATAAACGGAATTTTTGGAATTTTGGAAATTTCACAACCATTTGGGGTCGGTCAGGTAATGGGATACCTCGATACTCACCCGCAAACGTTTCTGGCATGCCAAATATTCGGTAAATACTCGGTAAATATCGAATTTCATGTCCAGACTAATTTCTGAAAGTTAGGAAACTCTTCGGTTAACGTTAGCGTGTCACCAGAGTGAAGATGCTTCTGAATTATGTCTAACCTAATCACATTAGCATATATTATTGCCCGTGCCGGTGCCATAAAAATCCCTGGGAAAATGGCATTTATATTTATCTTAATTCCGGCTAAGAACCCCCCTCTAAAAAATGGGGGGAATAATAATCATGATACCTGCGACTCGTTTCGAGTTTCATGCAAAACAAGGAACCCCCCACAGGCCCAGGCTAAGGCTAAACATTGTCCCCGAGAGCAGAGAGACACACACTCACGTCCCCCGAAAACTTCGAACGTTCATCATCTTTCCGAGGCATTGGGCGCATACAAAGTGTGCTCGGAGTGGCGCATAAATTTCAAAGTGCCACGCGTCATCAAAATCAAATGCCAGCCGCAGCCACCGCCGTGTCACCGAGGCCCCAACTCGGCCAAGGACCACAGAGAGCATCCCCTCACATACATAGTATATATATCGGGTCGGGTATAAGGTATAGCATAAAGCCCTCGAAAGTCACAATGTCAGGAGTTGTCGACAGCAGCAGCAGCACCGGAACGTCAGACCAAGCGGAAAAAAGATGTGGCACAAAATCAATTGATATGACATCAAATTGAATTTATAATTCTTTTTTCGTTTCGTTTTTTGTGCCCCGAGGAGCAGCGTTTAGCCGGGGAGACTTGTTTATGTTTGTGCCTCAATTGCCTTTGATGCTTCCGGCTTACGAATTTACGCACGCTTTCTCTGGGAAAATGCGAGGGGAAAATACGTTTAAGCCCCCGAGGGTCCGTCATGTCTACGGACGCTTCATTGGCTCTATGTAAATGGTTCTAAGGGGAGACGCTATTTTAAAGAAATTCGAGTAGATGAAGCTGAAAGCTAGGCTGGATTTAAGCTAAGGAGTATCTGCAATAATATAATTTGCCTAAATAGTTTTATTCCTTGCTTGTAGATAAAGATATAGCTTAATGGAAGGCATTCTTCTGGACCGACTTATTGCCCGTGTCCATGCCACAATCACATTTAGTTTCGATGCCTTGGCCGCTGGGGACTCGTGCTGGCAATGGAGCTGATATCGGAGACATTATCCCGGCCAGCACCCTTCTCGTCCAGATCGACCACGTGTATGTCGAAGCTGGAATTGCCGGCTGGCACACCATGAGGTGTCTGAGTTTGGGTTTGGGTGCTGCCCCGCAGGCCTCTCTCCACGGAGAAGGGTGTGTGTCTGGTGGAGGGCTTGTAGACGGGCGGTGGAGCAGCACCTGGAGCTGTAGGTGCCGCCTTCTTGGAGTGAGCAGCTGTGGAAGTACTGGGAGTAGCATCTGCCTTTGCTGAGCTGGCTATCAGTTTGCTGGGACACAAGGGTAGCTCCCGGGATCTGGCCAGTTGGGAAACCTGATGCTGTTTGGGACTGGCACCCGGCGTGGGAGCTGGCGAGGCTTTCCGGCTCACGATCTTTAGCTCAGGAGCTGTGAGAGATCTAGTGTTGTTGGCCGCCATGGCCCGAGCAGGAACGGTTCTTAGCGGCGGCCGCCAGATGGGCTTGACCTTAGGGGTTTCCTTGTCGCTGATCTCGGCGCTGATTTGGTTGAGCAGCTCCAGCAAGGTGCTGGTCTTCTCATCCTCGAACTCAATGCGAATGGGCGACTCCCGGCCAGAAGCACAGCCCGGATTGAGCAGGATGAGTCTGGGTGGGAAGAAGATGAAGCAAGTTAGAGAATAAAAATCACAGGAAATAGACTAACCTCTTGGCCTCCTCGATGGCTCGTCCCAAATGCTGCAGGTTCTTGCGCTCATCCTTGGTGCAGCGTCCAATCTGGGAGTCCTGAGCGGCTCGGAGCACCACGTTCCACTTATGGGCAGTGGACTGGAGGAGGACAGTGCGGGCCACCCGCTGGAAGCGTTCTCGCGCTGTCTCCTTGGCGGGTTTGGAGGGTATGGACTCCACCTTGATCTCCCGCATGTCGCCCAGCCCATTGACATTGCCAAAGGCGTCCTGATCGCAGTTGTTTTGCACGGGCGCCACCTGGAAGCCCTTCATGAGTCGCCGTTCCCAGACCTTAATGCGTCTGGGTCTTGGTTCTGTAAGGATACAGGGATTAGCTTTCCTTAAAGAGAGGTTAAGAGACACTTACGCCTCTCCTTCTTGTTGGCCGAGGAGACGTCCATGCCGCTGTTCTCGAAGATCTCCAACATCTCGTAGCGCATGGTGTTGATCTCGCTCTTGACCTCGTTGATGTCGTCCTCCGAGACAGGATTATTCTCGAACTTGCGATGCATGGCAGCAACATAGCGCCAGACCAGGGAGCGCATGATGTTGTCGTACTTGTTGAACTGCTCCTGCTCCTGGCGCTTCTGCTGGATATATTCATATATATATACCTCTTTAAAAAGAATTAGGAAACTCACCTTGGAGCGCTGGCGATCGATGGCCTTGCTGGACTTGCGGAACATCCGAATGAGCCACTTCACCGAGGGCAGGACATTGAACGGCGGCGGCAGGGTGGCGCTGTCCTCGAAGTAGCTCATCCACAGCTTGGTGCGGGCGAACTTCCACTCGGTGTCCGAGTGCTCCTGCCCAAGGCCAGAAAGTTAACCAAAACAGAGACTTAAATACCCGAAACTCACATCAATCATGGCGTAGGAGTTGGACATCATGGCGATGAGCAGGTTGAGCAGCACAATCACGTTGATGACGCTGTACGAGCCGAACATGAGCAGGCCCCAGAAGCGCGTGTACGACTTGATGCCGCTCAGCTCGAAGTCGTCCAGCCCCACCATTCCGAAGCTGGCCCAGAACAGCGACTGCGAGGACTCGAACAGGCTGGAAATCGAATCGGTATCGGAATTAGCGCCATGAGTGGCCATCTGTCCAGGGATAATTGCCCCGCTGACTGGACTTACTTGCCAAAGCGACGCCACTTCATGCAGGAGTCGCCGTGTGAGCCCCAGTCCGCCTCCCCGCCCGGCAGCACATAGCACTTGCTCTTCTCCAGCGCCGCAAAGTACCAGAGCAGCTGGTTCAGGCCGCAGGCGAAGGCGAACAGCACCAGGGTGTAGATGAAGAAGAACTTGACAATGTCAATGACCATCCTTCCGAGCGAGATCTGCAGCGGGCCCAGGTGCGGGTTGATGCTGAACAGGTGGACCAGCTTGAGGGCGGAGAAAACATTGGCCGCCGCAAAGAGTCCTTCGGCGATGAGCTGTGGGTCAAAGTCATGCCACTTTTCGCGGGGTATATAGGCCATCTGCGGATCCCTGGCTATTTCCGTGGCCTGTTGGATGTAGGCAAAGGCTCTGGATGGAGGGAAAAGGGAAAACTATGAGGTTAAGTAGGGATTTTTTAAAGATATCACTTCAGAATTGAATGTATAATTTTATAGAACTTTCTTTGACTTTTCCCATAATTCCCCACAAATCAATATCACCTTTAGATACATCTGTGGCCCCCCAAAAAAGTAGGAATCCAGGACTCACCTCAAACACATGACACTCACGTAGAGAGTGTTGCGCAGAAAGTCGATGAAGTTCCACATGTTCCGCAAATAACTCTTCATGCCAACGGCAAATATCTCCTGGATCTCCTCCCACATGAAGCCAATCACATAGAGGACAACGACCAGCTCCAGCTTGGTGGGCGTCTGGCCCCGCTGACGCAGCTCCTGCTCGGCCAGCTCCTTCTTCATCCTGGCCGTGCCGAAGATGCGCACAAAGTCATCGTCCGCCCGCTGGGAGACCAGAATTAAGATGACTGCAAAGCAAACAACAATGAGTGCGGGCTCCCAGGTTGGTATGTCATCATTGGCATTGGAGAACCTCTGGCCTGTGCCTGGAGGAAGGATTCTCCTCGGGGGGGAAAGTTATTTATACCCTGACTCTGTCTTAAGTTGTTTTCTTGAATTTTTTAAAATAAAAATTTATACGTACAGACGTACTCAATTTAGAGATAAAACCATTTTAATTCAAGAATATTTGTTCTCAATTTTTGTGTGAGTACTTTTGTATAAACTTTGATTTTTTTTTTTGGTCTCTAAGTAAGGAAAAAATACGCAAACTAACTTTTTTTTTAAATCCGTTCTCAAAAGGAGAATAGTACGTATTTGAGAACGCAGATTCTCAATATCCTGATGCCATAATTATTTGTGTGTAGTCTAAAACTTGGTCAATCTTTCTCCTTAAAATATTATTGAAATTGTTGGATTTAGACCAAGGTAAGAAATATTTTCTGACACCCCTTATTACTCTTGATCCTTAAGTGTATTTAAAAAAATAGAAGAAAGCCTTAGGTACAAAAATCGAACAAGAATTCGGACCTAAACCACCCCTAGTGTTCATGGTCTGATATACATTTTAATAAATTAACTATCTGAAGTGGCATTCTTTCCAAAGAGTATCCCCGGGTTCGACCTTAACCTAAGAGTCCTGGAATCATCTTAATCCAAGCTTAAAATGTTTGCTTTGTGCACCGCTCCCCTGCCCGACTGACATATCGTACTCGAACTCGTACTCGAACTCGTACTCACACAGGAAGAACAAATAGGACGAGGCATGGACGAGGAATTTCATAAAGGGCTTGCGCATCAACTGGCCCGTCCGGCAGTTGGGGGCGAACATGTAGATGAGGCAGTAGAGCGGGAACAGCACCGCCACCTGGCCGATGCACAGGATTTTGTCCACGATGTTCTTGCGCCGGAATCCGGGCAGGCCGTCATACCAAATCGAGGACAGTAATTGCTGAATATTCGAGTGCGCAACGAACTGTCGCCGCCGCCGGAAGGGAGGAGAAATGAGAAATTTAGCTTCTGGCATTGCTTCAGGGAAATGTTGTCCGCAAATACCTTTTTCTGCTTGTAGGAAATGGCCTGCACCAGCCGGGTGAGGCTCATCCGGTCGCCGGGCTCATAGCTGGACATCTGAGGATCGTAGTTCAGGATGATGGCCAGCTCGCTGGAGGTGCGCGTCTGATCCAGCAGATCCACGGCAAACTTCTGGCATTGCCGCCTTAGCTCCATGTACTCCGACTTGCACTCCTGCTCCGTCAGGGCCAGGTTACGGAGCTCCCAGGACAGCTGGAAGGCGGTGAGTATGGGGTCATTGGAGGTGAGGCAGATCAGCGAGGGACTGCACAGAGCCCGGTATATGTTCACCCGGGAAAGGGAGTGCCTCAGGGAGTCCTCTGTGGTCAGACGGACGCACTCCTCACAACCGCAACTGGGGAGAGAGATATAAATTTAAAGAATTTTTAAGTGATGTATATAGTTTCCACCTTACCGAATATCGTGTGGAACGGGCACAGCTGCTCCGCGATCCAGGAGGATACGCAGGATCTCGAAGTTGTTCTTGTGAGCGGCCAGCATCAGGGGTGTGATATCCGGAGCAAACATGGCCGTGTTGATGTCCACTTTCTGCCAACTCTGATATATATTAAGATTTAATTAATCAAAATATTGTATAAATATTATATTATATTATAAAAATAACTAGGGTTTTGAAATTGTCGTCACCATCAGAAAAATAGCTTTCATACTGCAAGTCAAATATATGGCCGCTCGGAATTTTGATGATTATTTTTGTCGTTGCAAATACAGTAAAAAATTTTTCTCTTTTTGGAATATAACATTCTCAGTGGATTTTAAAACCCCTTAAAAAAATCTAAAATTAAAGTAAATTAAAGTAAATCCTCACAAAGAAATCCTCTATCTCCTTTTCTATTTTACTTTAATCAAACACCGACACAGTTTGAGTAGTTATTCCTCGGAATGTCAATCTCGGTAGCTAACTCCCCCTCAAGAAGTTCCAGAAAACATTCCTTAATCTCTCGAAAGCCCCACTTGAGTCCAGTTGGTTGTCTTCATCATTTGTAGATGTTATTAAGCCTGTTAAACGTTTTATTGCATATGCGTTACAATAGTAATTTTCACGCTTCAACAGCGCCCAATGGCTGCCTAATGAAGCGTGCCCGTGTGCATAAATATGAGCAGGCTCTGAGCGGGGGCGGAGGCTGAACTGGAGGCCCAGACGACTATATTTGCCAGGAGGAGGAGTACAGGGAGTGCGAGGAGCACGTGGAGCACGAGGATTGGGAGGAACGAGGGCCCTTGGTCGTTGGCCGCTTATCGTACACTCCCAATCACTCGAGCCCGGCCTGGAGAAGCTGCGTGTACGTGCCCAATGGCAAAGATGATACCAATGGGTGCGTCCCCCCCACTCCAGGGTACTTCAGGCTCTCGAGGCACTCCAAACATTCCAAACACCCAACGCTCCTCACACGGAAACTGATTAAAATCGTGTTAGCTTCAACTTACCGGCCTAAGCCGCCTACGGCCCGATGATGTGGGCCACAAATTAGCTGAGCACAGCAGACAAAGGCCCAGGATGCACACGGAGAATAGTATATATC
>VNJO01005606.1:0-18782 GCA_008042535.1 Drosophila tani | reverse complement strand
AATTCGTTGTGCTCAAGGAAACATTTGGAAATCAAGCCAAATATTACGTATTTAAACTTTGGGTGAAACTCTACGTAGAATTTATAGCAGAGCTGCTCGGGCAGGGTCCCCGGGGACCACACACACATAGACCTTTTTCGCCTGGCAAATTTAATCCCTAAGGAAGGAACTTGTTGAAATGAATAAAACAGTGTATGGACTTGTTATTGCCTTCTCAGTTTTCAGTTTACCAAAATATTTCCTTCCTTCCCAGGTCTGTTTTTTCGAAAGGAAACCCTTTGATATTTTTCTCAATGGTTTTTAATTTGTATGTGAACGATATCTTAAGTTATATATCATGTTCTTGCTCCCACATTATTATGGTAAATTCTCCGAGTCTATCTCCATTATATATTCTTCTTTCTTTGGTGGATTTATACATTAGAATCTGGTGAAATGTTAGCTCGTCAATCTCAAGGTTTGATCCTATCTAGGGCCTTCGTTTCCCTTACGGTTCCTCCTCCGAAAGTAAACTACAAACCCTCTTTTTCCCCAAGACTCTCCTTAATCTTCTTCCCCAAGACTCTCCTTAATCTTCAGGATAGGGCCAAGATCTCTCTACTTATTTGCTTCTTCGGTTTCATCACTATTCCCTTACCATATGAAACAACCCTAAACTCCTTACCCCTCTTCTACATCAGAGCTTTCCTCGACTGTCTGTAAATTCACTGAGCCCTTAAGGCTCCACCCTCACCCTCACTCACTGATCGAGTAGGCCTTCCTAATGCACTTGCTGTGCCTGGTGATCCGCAGCTCCTCGTCGTGCGGCGCATGCTGGCGATGCGTCACCAGTTCCGGCATCTCGTTCGATGACTTGTTCAGGGCATAGGTTCGTATAAAGTCGATGGTGGAGTAGCCCTGTGTCCCCCCCGTTGACTCGGCGGCCTTCTTGTTCGCCGGCGCCGCCTCTCCAGCTTCAGTGGCCGCCGCAGCGCTGACACTGCTCAGGCTCTTGGATTGACTGGGCGGTGGTGGTGGCACCTCGAGCACAGCACTGGCCTCCGGGGTCACTGGGGCAGTCACTGGTGGGGCTGGCGTGACGACCAGCGAAAGGCCGCTGCCGAAACCGTTGAACGTCGCTTTGGGAGAGCCTGCCGGGGCAGCGGGACTCTTTGGCTGATCCAAATCCAAGACTATGTAGTTAACACCACCGCTCCCAGCCAAGCTGGTGGGCGTGGCCGGCTCCAGGATTGACTGGGCGGCTACTGGTTCCCGGGGCGGCGGCAATGGCAGATCCAAGCGACTCACATTCTCGTAGCATCTTTCGTTGCTCAGATCGAAGATCAGCGTCTCCACGTTGGCGTACATGTGGACGGCCTCGTTGTTGTTGTTCGAAGGACTAAAGACAGGAGCTGCTGGCGGAGGGGCCGACTCCTGCGGCGGCAGGTCCAGTGTGCGTCTTCGCATGCTCAATCTATTGCCCGACGGCGGGGTGGCCAGCAGATCCATGGCTGACTGGGCATCCTTGCAGCACTCCTGCAATGCACGCAATGGCTGCTCCGCACAGGAATTGGGCATCAGTAGGGGAGACTGCAGGTTGGGCGGACAATCATCCAGCGGGGCATCGTTCACAGGCAGCGTATTCGAGGCACTGGCGCTCGAGGACTCGCTCTGCGAGCTGCCCAGCTGGCGGCTCAACAGTGGAGCCGGCTCCAGGTAGTTGTTGCCCTGCGGATTCCCCTCCGTTCGGCCGCCGCCGCCCATCAACACGGACACCGAGTGCGCCGAGTTCACCCGCTCGCGCTCCACCTGCGCGAAGGCGTCCGTGTTGACGGCGTTAATGTAGCGCTGGAACATCGGGTACAGCTCCTCGGCATTGTGCACCCGAAAGGTGTAGATACCCGGCCCGGACATGCACCGGCGACCCGCCTCGAAGGAGAAGAGGTCGCCATTTAAGCCATATCGCCGCAGGTGCTGCAGGGCCCACACAATTGGCTCGCAGCCGGGCGTCTGGAAGATGAGTTCGCGCGGCGTCAGCTCCAGGTAGCCGCTGCGGATGACGGGCGTGCCCGGAGTGGGCTGCAGATGGGCCACCCGCACGCGGAACACGTTCTCGTGCCCGCGCAGCTCGTTCAGCTTGCTGGTGCTGGTAATACAGCCCATGGTGCCGAGTTCGGGTTCGACTCCGAGTCCGAGTGCTCCCTGAAACGGCAAAAAAGGGCTTTAATCCACGCCAAGGAGAGTGTGCGATAGTGCATCATACCTGGACGGGCAGATCCGCCTCGCTCTTATCGCAGCGGCGGGGAGCATGGGGAGCCTAAGCAGGCCGATAAGAGCACCGCCCAACACCGCCCACTGGCAGCGCCCAAAGTCGCTGCTGTCCACAATCGTTGTCTCTGATCCTGCCTCTATCCTCCGCACAGCTGTCGTTTGCCAGAACCCACTTCCTTCGCCTCAGGACATATGCTTGCTGATTTGTTGTTTGTTTCAACCAGGGAAATCCAGTTCTTCGGTATAAAAATTTATTCTGCGACTTATCCAGTGTTGACAGTTTAGATATTTCCCCACTAGAGCGGGATAAATTGGAAAAGAGCGGCTAGCGGATTTTCTGCACTACAGCAATATGTCACATGAGGAAAAGTATCGATTGATACCCCTTAACTCGGGTGCGCAACCATCTGTAGCACCGGCGGAATTCCACTTTTTCCCGGAAAAATGCCGGAAAACTCCTAAGAATAGCTTAGGTATGATTAGCTATTTTATAGCTGTTTTCATAGGTTACTTTAGCATTTTAATGACCCCAAAAGTGGCAGCACTGGACTTAACGTCAAAGCAGAGCGCAATTACGAGCAGGCAGGGCTGCCAACTAGTTTCAGTCGAACATCGGTCTGCAAAAAAGAAATCTAAAGAAAATAATTTAAACAAAGAGCGCCTTTCAGATATGCTAATGCTAACAGGCAATTTTGCTACGTCAAAATATCGCAGTCTTAAAATATTAATAATAAATATAACAAATCATTTTCGCAATTAAAAATAGCTGGTAAGCGCTTAGTGACGTAATACGATTACGTTAGGATTATTTTTGCGTTGCTGATTACGTTTTGTTATCATTTTGCTTAACTAAAATGGCGCGGTCACACTGCCATTTGAATTTTTCATTACGTCTAAAGATTATGTTTCGATCATATCACGTTTTTTATTACGTTTTGATCATAGTTTGGTACCGTTCCCTCCAGCAGTGTGCTCCCTGCCGTCTTAATGGTATTTTGACTGATAGCAGGTGCCTTACGCTTTTGCTCACTTGCGTAGTTTGGTTACGTTTCAGTTCACCAGTGTGCCCAGCCGCTGTGCACCCCAAAACCCGAAAAGTGTTTTTTAGGGTATTTTCACCGGGCCAAGGCGGCCACACCGCGAGCGGACATTTTTTATGCGCGCAACAAGAACGAGAAAACGAAACGGAAAGGTAAAAGAGCAAAAGAGCTACTGGCAGTGTATCGCAGAGAATCGCAAAGCAAAGAAAGACTAAGTGCGTGAGTTTTCGAACCGAGGGAAATCGAGCCAGGTAAATTGCACTCTAAGTCATAAGATGGGCGGACAATGCAGGCGTACATTTAAAAAGTAAAATTGAATAAAGCCAAGCCAGGCAGACTGCTTGTGTCTGTGCCTTTGTGTGAGTGTGTGTGCGTGAGTGGTGCTACTTTTGAAATTCTCTATACCCGCTCTGTACTTCGCGTCTGTTTCAAGGAAGAAATTGTGACTGGACATGGATGAAAATGAAGCTGGGATGCTAAGAAAGGTTTAGTGGCTTGGATTAACAGAGATGCTAAAGGCAGGATTCAGGTACAAGTGCGGCGGACGCCGCCGCCAACGCACACGCAGGCAAACAG
Organism: Drosophila tani; assembly: GCA_008042535.1. Taxonomy (NCBI): domain Eukaryota; kingdom Metazoa; phylum Arthropoda; class Insecta; order Diptera; family Drosophilidae; genus Drosophila; species Drosophila tani. Next base: position 14,916 of record VNJO01005606.1, on the reverse strand, counting down.
GAAAAAGGACGCCATGCTCGTTGGCTTGGTATGCGTGAGCGGAGAAAGACGGGGCAGAGGAAGAAACAAAAGAAAGAGTGATCTTCAAAGTGTATTTAAGTTATTGGTTCCTTTGTTTGAGCAACCCCCGCACCCCCGTCTTGGTCCAGGCGAATTTCGCCAGTTTGGAGTTGCCTTTTTCACAATTTTTGGGTGTGCCGCCTTCAATGCGTCGGCGTTGCCACCACGTCGGCGTCCGCAGCAGCAGCGCAGGCAGCGCCGCCGGCAGAGACAACACCATGCCGGTGTGGCTTTGTATCCGTTTCGCTCGCCTCGTTCTCTCCAGCTCAGCCGCCCGCTCTCGCATACACTCTCTCTCTCTGTCTGCCTTTGCGGGTTTCTCCTGCCTCCTGTTCTTCGTCAGTCCTGGTGCGCTTTGTGCCGTGGCTTCGCTTCGCCTTGACTTCATTGTCGTTGTCTCTTCTTTGTTTGCATTGTAAGCCCCGAAACACTTGCCAACATGTTTCTCGGCCCAACATCCTTGGGCAAGGTGCAACGGGGCGAGGGCTCACTGTGGCTACGCACACATGAACTAGGTACTAGTACTGGTGTCTGGGCATTCTGCCTGCTCTTCCCCTTTTGCGTCTTCGATTCGCTGGCAGAGATTATCGCTGCCGAGGATCGTCTTCGTTTTGTTGTTGTTCCCTACACTTTTGTTACGAAAAATTGCGTCGCATTTTTTTGCAGCGTCCGCTTGCCAGTTCGCCAGTCACTCAATCGTTCAATCGCTCAATCGCAGACGGGGAGACAGCCACCGCCCTAACTGGCGTCGTCGCCTACATGCCTTTGTATGGGTATGTACTTGCAGTCCAATCGGTGATTGTGCGAGTGCGTGTGTATTTCATGGCGCTTGCATGTGTGGGTCCTTCACCGTTGGAGTGGGTGGAAATCAAGAAGAAGAAGAAGCAGCAGAGAAAGAAGATTTTAAATTGTCGCTGCAATTCAGCTGAGGAATTTCATTATTTAATTAACTATGTACCTGCAATGTAAAGGAACTGGAAGGGAGAAGCGTAGGCCAAGGTCCTTAATAGCCAAGGCCGCCCATAAACGGTCTTTGTTTCCATTAACCATTTGATTTTTACTTTACGGCAAAGTTAGAATAATTTGAACAATGAATACTTAAAAGAGACTGAATCCTGAATCCTTAATTTTTAAAGGTAGTGATTTTTTATTGTGAATTATTCCCTTTCTATCTATTTACCATAGTTTAGGTAAATAGATACAAAAGCCACGGTAATAACTAGTGAAGCCTAGTACTCAGACCGACGAAAAGTGTTCCTAAGCAGTGCGAGAGAGCAAGAGGATGACTATTGTCCTCTCGTTTTGACTCACTGCTTAGATACACTTTTCGTCTATCTGAGTAGGTAGCTTGAGGAGGGTAAAATTTCACTCGGTTAAATTTTCACTCGATTCCAGAGTGCAATATGTTCTTAAAAAACTTGACAATTTTCAGAAAAAATTAAATTCTCTAAAAAAAGAGACCTTCAATACTATATTTGATTGTTTTTGGTATTAATACCTCTGTTTTCTAAGATCTGGTAACATTTATCCTTATGGTTATGGTAACATTTATCCTTTTGGTTTTAATTAATTGGTAAATATCCGAATATATTTATCTAAAAATGTTATTTAAATCATGAACGAATTGCTGACATTTTATTAATTTATGAATTCGGTTCAGAATCTGTTTCGGGTTAATTTGGTATTTTTTTGGTATTAATACCTTGTTTTCTAAGATCTGGTAAAATGTTGTGTTTTGATTAATTTATCCTTTTGGTTCTAATTAAGTGGTAAATATTCGAATATATTTGTATAAAAATGTTATTTAAATCATGAACGAATTGCTGACATTTTATTAATTTATCAATTCTGTTCAGAAACTGGATTTCTCTGTCTGATCAATGCGATTAGGTGAACATTTTGTTTATTTTAGAGGAGTTGACTGCGATAATACTTTGAGAATGTATCTTGGAGAATTCTTTAAAAGCAAAGGCGGCGATAGAATTCAGGCGCGGGCTTCCCTTGAAGTCGACTCGGATTACGGGTACATATTTGCTTGCCGCTTACTGAGGACGAAGAATATAATGCCTTTGTCGTTGTTTTTGTTACTATTGGTGAATTTCGTCAACGTTTGCTTAAACGCGAATAAACATTGCAATGTGCGGAGGGTTGTGAATTCACATTCGTCAAGTGCGAATTGCGGTTAACTTGCAAAACTCGATCCCACAATTGGCCTTAAAGTTGTCGCTTATATTCTTGAGCTACGTGTTCATAGAAAACCAATAGAGAACTATTTTGAAAAGTAAAAGGTACACACATTCTATTAAAATAGAATAAGTGGGACTCAAGTAAGGTTTAATTTCTTAAGAAAGTTACAAAAAAAAATCAAAGATAGTTCCAACATTAAAGATAAAGGCTGGAACAATGGAATGTTACGACCATAAAATACTCGGCTCTTGCTCGTTAAAATTGTGGCACGCTTTTTGGGGCACGGCACTGTGCGTAAACTCGGGAAAGTACTCTGTTTGACTGTCTTTATATTTGGAAAGTACTTGATAAAATTAACTTTTTTTATAGAAGTTATTCGCTTGACTACTTCCCGGAATGAAACCAAATCGCATGACTTTGAAGGTATCGTGTGACTTTTGGGGGATAGAAACGGAAGCGGGAACGGGATTTGAAGACGAAAAAGGAGGTCTGGTAGCGCATTTGTGTGCCGTTGTGGTGGAACACATGTGGGCTCAAAGTCCGAAGCTCAATTGGGGAACAGTAAGCCAGCCAGAGTGTTGAAAAGCCCCTTGTCACCGATGATGATGATATGTATATACAACACGTCAGCGGGGAAAAGCGGGCGAATTTCTCGTTTAATATGCAAACATCTGTGAGGAAGATGTTCATTCGAAGGCGCTGCTGTGGAAAATGCTCCGCAGATTGAGCAGATTTTCCCTGTACGCGTTTTTCCTCTCGAAAATTGGATCTCGCTGGAGAAGAGCGGCGGCTGCTAGCTAGCCAGCCCCCATTTCACATTCCCTCGACCACTTGAAGCCACTTATTGCCCAGGAATTTGGTTCAGGCAAACACAAACATAATTGCTGGTGTGCACATTATTTGTGCTATTGTTTTACGAGGCATTTGGCGTGCCGAATGGGCATTGTATTAATGCGAAATCAACAGAAATGTGGAAAATAGGAAAATATGTGTGGTATCGTCGTCCACACAGAACCAAAAAATCAATCGCAGTAGCGCGGCAAGTAAAATAAACAAAGTGCTGAAGATAAGCGGGGGCCCTGCCGGCCGAACCGATCTGCGATCTGCGATCTGCCATCTCCAATCCGATCCGATCTCTTTACAATACAATATATAACACAAAGCAACACACCCCCCGTCGCCCCCTGGAGAACTTTATTTAAATTTAAGCTCTTGGCAGCGTTCAATTTCGTCGTTGCGGTTTTCTGTTTTTCTTTTCAGCCGCTGCCTTTGCTTTTGCTTATCAATGCCTCAATTTGTTCCCATGTCTCTGTGAGGCGTCAGCAGGTACAGTGATCACACTCTAGATGCTCTGCTAGGTTGCTTACAAGTTATATTGGCTTGAGATCTGATTTACCAGTGATCAACGTCAACAGTCAAGTCGATTTAGTCATGGCCGTTAAGCTACGTACTCAGATACGCGAAAAGTGTTCCTAAGCATTGAGTCAAAACGAGAGGTAAATAGTCACCCTCTCGCAGTGCTTAGGAACACTTTTTGCGTGTCTGAGTACGTAGCTTTAACTGCAAGGCCGAATGACTTCAAATCCCCACTAGTTCCTGTGAACTAGTTCTTTTTATCTTTAAAAATATTTAATAATCATATAAGAAGCCAAATTAGATTCTTGACATTTCTCATAGTTAATAAATCCAATTTTCACCATTTATCCGAAGAAATGCAATTAATTTTCCATATTAATTGCCAAATATACATGGAATTTTTTTCTAGCTGAAGGCCCATTTGAATCCAGTTTTTTATGAGAACTGCATCTATTAGGAGCACACAGTAGTTCCATTAACCTCGGGACCACAGCAGCGATTTATCTTGAATTGGAGTGGCGTAGATTGAAGTGGAGTGGCATTGCAAGTACCGCTATATAGAGTCTGAGGCACACAATTACTTTCCCATCCGAGGGCGATAATTAAATAACAATACACAAGAAATCCGTTCGATATTACACCATAAAAGCGGGGCTAAATATTTCGGTGATTCTTCACGCCTTCTTTCTCTCTTTGTGTCTGTCCCCCCGTACGCCTGTAAATGTAAATGTGTGTGTGCGTTATGTGTGCATATTGTTTATTCCCCCGCTGCTTCGGCTTCGGCTTCTGCTTCTGTTTCTGTTGCATGTGGGGTCATTGTGTGAATGGCAGCAAAATAAAGCAATAAAGCATACGCATCGACGCCGCCAAGGCTCATTAGTTTGTTATTGACTAAGGCATGGAGCAGAAGATGCAGAGGAGAGCAGCCAGGCAGGAGCACGCCTTTATCGGTAGCTGATGATGATGACGGTCGGTCACTGTGTGTGTAATGTCTTTGCCCGCCCGCATTTCTCCGCTTCTTTCCACGCTTCTGATTCTGCTTCTGCTTCTGACTCCTCTGCTTCCGGCTGACGTCGCTGCCGATGTCGCAGTCGCAGTCGCAGTCACTGCCTCTGCCCGCGCCAGCTGCAAGAGAAGTTTCTGCTGCCATTGAATTGATCGAGCCACTCTCTCTCAGTCACTGTTGTTCGCTTGACTTTAACGGTTCGTGGGGATTATCACTCCATCCTGCAGAAGGCAAAACAAAAAAGAAAAGTAAACGATCGAGGCGCGAGTGCTAAACAGTTATATTACTCTCACTAGTTAAATTCACACTTCGTTAAGTGTCACCCAGTTAAGAGAGAGCGACAGGAGGGAGAGCGAGACCACCCGCGACTGGCAGAAAGAGTAAGTACCGGAAATAGAGGAAAAAGCTGGCAAGGAGGAGTCATCGAAGTCTAATGAATTATGTATTAGAGAGCCGTGGTTACCACAGAGCCACACTCCACAGTATCCACTGTGAATTTCTAATCAGAATAGCACTCAATCGCTCACTACTACTCCACACTCGTTTGCGGAAAATAAATGCTAATTCCAAAGGCGACCGACTAATTGGCCACGCTACCTTACTTGTTGTTGTTACTACTTTTTAATACACAACTTACAACTGTCGCACGCCTCTCCCAGTTTTAATTAACCGCAACGATGGAGAGGCAGTCAGTGAGTGAGAGAGAGTTGCAAAGAGAGTTGGAGTACAAGAAGAGAACCGAGCGAACTGGTTTAGAGTTCTTGCTTGCTCCTGCTGTTGGTCTTGTTGCTGTTTTACTTTGTGTTCGTTTATCCTTTTTCAACCGAGCGAAGAAGAAGAAGAAGGAAAATAAGATGACGAGGAGGAGAAGGAAGAACATGCGTGGGCTGGCGACAAATTTATTGGCACTTATTCGCTCTCCCCTATTTCGCCTTCTGTCCCATTCTAGCATATGGGTAAAGGAAGCCAGCCAAGCTTTGAATATTTAAATATTTATTGTGATTATTTTCAACGCCGGCCCACAGCTTGGCGAGTTGATTTACATAAGTGCGCGCGCTCTTTGATGCCCCTTAAACGTTGCTTTCCAAGGGTATGATGTGTTTGTTAGTAATGGGAAAAATCCAAGTTCATAGAAATAACTTAAGGTAACAGTTGCTTAACTGTCAGTCAAATTTAGAGACTAGTTAATGTAATAAATAACCTACCGACAAAATCAGCTTTAAATCGCTAACATGGGGTTGTTTTGATCATCTGTGTGAATCTAACCGATTAATAAAGATACTTGACGAGACGAAACTACTGTTAACCGTCAGTTAATCTGTCTGACATTTACTAGGAAGAATCTAAGTTCATAGAAATAACTTAAGGTTAAGGTTAACTGTCAGTCAAATTTAGAGATTTAGTTAATGTAGTCAGTAACCTACCCACAAAATCAGCTTTAAATCGCTAACTTGGGGTTGTTTTGATCATCTGTGTGAATCGAACCGATAAATAAGGAGACTTGAAGAGACGAAACTTCTGTTAACCGTCAGTTAATCTGTCTGACATTTGCTAGGAAGACTTCCTTAGTCGACACATTTACAAACATTATCTGCAAACTATATTTCATAGATAGTAGGTCTCTTCTAGAAACAAATAGAAAGTCGGAAATGCAGACTAGACGTACCTTATCTCTGTCTTAATTTTGGGACCATCTTCACCGATCTCTCAAAGTTATCTTTAAACGCAAAATTGTCACGATTAGATAAGTCTTGCACCTAAAAGTTGGAACACATTTATCTTTCCATTTTAACGCTGTCACGATAAGACCGGTGGTTGTCTCTTTTAAAGCTAAATCGTATCTTTCTCCTTAGTGATATCGTTTAAAGTAAAATCTTTCAGTAAAGAATCAAACAGTTCTTTTCTCGATTGCCCATGCTGACTTGTAGAATCCAGATTGTTGCGCATGGAACTTGGCATTACACATTGCTGAAATATTTTCGAGTGCGAGTACTACACACAGACATTCAGACATTCAGCCATTTGCCATTTCGGCTTTTGCGCCTTGCTAAAAGAAGTTGGCACAACGCATACGTAGACGTACACATCGCATATGTAAATAGGAATACGCACATACAAAGACATATTGGACGTTCTCAACGAGCTCATAAAATTTAACGATTCTTGCTGATGATTTTATGCGTTTTGGGCCTCATTATATTTCGTACATGTGTGTGGTTCTGCTTTCGTCTTCGTCTTGTGTCTGTTTTGATAGTTTTTGAATGGCAGGCCAAGAGGAAGAAGTTCTTTTCAAGAGCGTCTAATTTTACGATCGATGCCCCATACATACCGTACACCGTACACTGTACTTCACTCTCGTATCTATGTGTGTTGGTTTGCCAAGTGCTCGAGAGTATCTTGAAGATATGATAAAAACCGGCTAGATAAGCCGGTATCTGTTGTATCTACACATCTGCTGTCAAGCCATGGAAAAAACTAGACTGTGGCACGTCTTATGTACAGTGTATTTCTGCAGCGACTGCTACTTTGTGGGGCAGGTAATGTTTGGCCAAGATCACCCGAAGATTACCGCCGCCCAAACATGCTTAACTTGCCATGGAATATATATTTTTAACCAAAACACGGCTGGAAAGCATGCATTACGGTCTGCGATCACGTAGCAGCACCCGCTATTGGGGGCTGATCGGGTAAAGAAACGTCTGAATCACTTGCTGATACGGATACATTCTTTGTTTCCCACAATTGCATTTATCAATTGAGTAAGGTTGTTCCTGTTGGCCACCCCTCCCCGCATATTAATCTTCCTTTCACGAAAAACACGATTTCCTCTTCTAGTATTATCATCATCGTTATTTTAACACTCTGATATGGCGGCATAAAGTTCTGTGTCCCGTTAACAATGGATCTCTCTTTATTTTTGGCCATGTGAGTGTATCCATATCAAAGGGGATTGTATTGGGCGGACAATGGTTGGGTTGGCTCTGGGCTGTTTGGTTGTCCGAATGTTGTCAGAACATTCCGAATTGACCGGAAATGATAATTGAAAAAAATATTTTCTCTTTCTTTGGGTCTTGTCAACTGTCGAGTGTGCGTGTGCCAGTGCCAGTGCCTGCGGTTGTGTGGGTACACTGGCTACTAATTATGGAATGCATTCATTTTACGTATCGTATCGTATCATTTTCATTTTGCCACAACTCCACACATCCAGTACAGCACAATTATATCCGGTGGCCACTTGAGACATGCTTCTCCTTCCTCCACTTACTCTTGTCCCTCTGTTTTCTTGAAAGGTTTTTGGCAGTTTTCTCTAAATCGAAACGGTATTAGGAAAGCCACTAGTTAGTCATGGGCTTGTTACATGCTAAGTCGTCTGTGGGAGATTATTTTTAGCGTGATTAGTTTTTGCGACTTTACAGTTAGTTAATGCGATTAGCTTGCATTTATAAATCGATTAATTTCGTCTGGATCCTATTTTTAGAATTTCATGGGCTTTATTTACTTATTAAATTGATTAAATGATTGAAATGACGATCTGGAAATCAGATTCTGCTGTCTGGCATGTTTGGTAAAGTTATATTCTTCTTATTTACTTTTCTGATTGCCCAGCCTGGGATTTAACTTTATTTTTCTTAGCAATTTCTTTACTTAAATATTTTACTTTACAATTCATATGCAAGGTTATTATTCTTACTTTAACTTGAAGAAAATTATTTGAATTCAAAGAAAGTCATATTATTATTATTATTATTAACAGCTAAACGAGAATTATAAATCCGCGCTTAGCTTAATGGTTAAAGCTATAGCAACTAAGGCCTTAAGCTTAAACGCCATATATTAATCTTTGGGAACGAGAATTGAATGGAAATAATTTAAAGTTATTTTGGGCATTGTACTATCGGTACAATAAACTTTTTTGCCAGTTCAGGTTTCCTCTCGCTTGTTTCGCACGCTTTTGGGAATCATATTCCCTTTTATATTTTGGCTTGAGATTGCCCACAAGATTGTATGGGAGGAACATGTGCAGGGGCTTTATTTTTGCGTGGGGGCCCCACAACAAGAATGTTTCTTGATGACAATTAATGTGGACTGCGACTGCACAATGTATATACCCTCAATAAAGCCAACTGCAACAGCGTCTGATTGCGGGTTAGGCGTGGCTTATCAGCCGGACAACAACAGAGCAGCAGCGAGAAGTGCACTCTGCTTTCTTATTCCTCGTCCGTCGTCTTATTGTTCTCCCACTCGTACTTACGCATACTTGAGCCTGATTGAGGAAAACTTTCCACTCAATTGCGAGGAGGATGGCTGGCTAGATGGATGGATAGCTGAACGGATGGATGGCTGGACGGATGGATAGCTGGATGGATGGACGTGTGAGCGATGCCATTAACGATCCCCCTTGATTAGTTTATAAAAGTTCAATTGAGACTGGTGTGCGCGCGCATGCACTCTCTTCTCCAGTCATTTGTCCCTACTGCACAAATGGTGAAACTTTTCAATTTTAATTGCACAACAATGTACATGGACATGCCACTGCCACCGATCTTGGTGGGAGTGAAACCGGGATTGGAATGGGCATCGGAATCGAGATGGATCCGAGTCGAGTCGAAATGGAATGGAATGCTCCGCGCCTGCGCTTTAACAAGCAGCAGCGCACACACAGAAATTAATGTTTGACCGGCCGGCCGGCTAGACATTCAGACATTCGGACAGTCATTCCAGCCGGCACATTCCAGCACAATCAATTTAATTTACGTATCAAAGCGTCTCATCTCCATCTTTCTCTCCCAGAGCACAAGGAGAGAGGCACTGCTAGGTGGGGAGGGTCCAGCAAGTGACAGAGTTGCCGTCTTTTCTATATTTAGCTAGTTTTTCTGGCTTCTAAGGTTCAAGTTCTGGCTTCTAAGGTTCTTAAAGCCTAACCTATCGTGGAAACTTGTTTTTCCTTGCCAGTTTTTAAATCTCTCCACCCTATGTAATCAATTGTTTAGGCAACATACTCATTTGTTTCACTGAAGCTGGTTTAATAATTACGATATGTAGTTGTTATTGTTTTTTTATGGTAGTATTTTTGGCCTTAGGTTACTTTTCTCCTTGTAACTTGCTCTTCAAACCTTGAGTGATTTAGCTTGTTTTTTTTTCGACAGCACTGGAAGCACCAAAGTGATACACAACAGCTTGAAGTGTCAAAATTGATGGGCGGCAGCAGCAGGGCGGGGAGAATGAATTGAAGCTCGCACTCACACACACTCACAGGCAGCGCCTCTTTGTGTCGTGTAGCGGCTGCTGTTGTTGTTGTTAGTGGTGGTGCTGCTTCTTTTTCCGAACACTCCATTGTTGATAAATGCGCTTTTATTTATAGACTGCGGCTGCTGTTTTGTGCGCTGTGAGCTCTGCTCTGCTCTGCTCTGCGCCTTCCTTTGTCCACCATCCAATCCAATTGCGAGGGAATCCAGGGAGCAGGCAGGGGCGTCAATGAGGGGAATGCGTGTGAAAGCGTCGGGGCGCACATGTCAAAAGTCGTGTCCAAATTGAATTAAACTAATAAAATGCCAAGACACAAAGGCCCCGAAAACTGTCTCGTTGTTGTCGTCCATTAAGTAATTTTCATAGATTACAAATTTAGATGGGACCAGCATTGAGCCCTCTGTTGAGCCTCCGCCCCCCTTATACAATTTGGGAAACAATAAGATACAGTTTCAGTCTGGTATTAACTTCCAAGATATGTGGATAGTTGTAGGATACCCTTTAGCGAGAAAGGTTTTTAGTTTAAAAAGTAAAATGTAGTTGCATGGATAAATATGAAATTACAAAATGCAGTAACTATAATAATTTTATTATTTTTGTTTTAAATTTAATACATAATTATAGATTACAAATTAGACTTATATTGTAAGCATTAACTGAGTCCTATGTATGGCATAGTGTCGCCCTTTTAGCATTTTGTAAAGCATTTAGCATTTTATGTTAAGATTCCGCCGAGATTAAATGAAATTAGGATTAAGGAGAAAACATACTACGGTCACACTACAAATTATAAAAGAAAACTACACACATTGAAAATAACAAGAGAGCGAATAAAAATCAAATAAATAAAGAAGAATCCAAACATAAACTACGATACCAATATGGACAAATTTGGTCTCTAAAAGAATAGAAGGGTTTAAAACGAAACATTATTTTATCAAATGAATTCAAAATTTGTAGCATACTTTTCGACACCGTTTCCTTTGATTTCAAATCCACAACGTTTTCTGTTGCCCTCTTGAGTGTAGAAGAAGAACTACACCTCATAGCTGTCATTATATTACCCTTGTTATTATATTACAATTATAATTAATTGCATTCTATGATGCAATGCAATTTAAATTAAAGAACTTCAACTTTGGGAAGCCAAGACTATTAAAGTAAGTCTTATGGAAATGCATGTAATAAAGTTTAAAGTTGTAAAAGTTGGTGGGGTGGAGGCCAAACCCGTAATTTCGAGGTTGCATCCATGCAATTTTGGACCGCACTCAATTATTTTCACACGCCCCACAGCAACGGCGAATATGGGAGGAGGGAGAGTAGAACGGAAGAGAGAGCGAGAGCGACATCTGTTGTTGCTAGGTTGCCATGGTTGCCAACATGCATTGACCAGAGACCCGTTAATGTTATTGTTGTTGAAGTTGTTCTTTGCCGAGCGCCGGCAACCCTCCTCTGACTCGTACTCTCTCGCTTTTTCTCTCTCTGCTGCTCTCGCGATGTCCTTTTTCCTTGATGCGTCATGCGCGCCAGTTTACTTACGCTTTTATGTTATTACGCTTGCCAGCACAACACCAACACGGGCGCACTTACACACGCTTCTGAGGGTTGAGCCGGCATATTTCGGCAATTACTCATCCAGTTCGTATTTTTTTTTCTTTTTGGATAGGCCAGGAATTAATAGCCTCTTTCACTTTGGCGGCAAGCATCCGTTATCAGTCCGATCGAAGTACATAGCCGAAGAAGAGCTTCAGCCCCGACCCGGTATTGTATTGTATTTTATTTTATGGAATGAAATGGTGTTGTATTAATTGCCGGCGAGGAGTTCGTTGAACTCTCGAGCGTCTTGAAACCCGATGTCTTGTCTCGTTACGTATTTAAATTGATATTACTTGAGCCCCGAGTGTGCACGAGTGAGTGTGAGTGTGTGTGTGTTACTGTATGCAAGTTCAGTGCAAAAACTTGAAGCTTTTATTTCTAATTGGAAACCTTATCATTTCAGGGCGGTTTTGTTTATATTTATTTACCAGGGCGCGTATGTGTGCGTTTTTTCTCCATTTTTAGGTCGAGAATTTATAATATATATTGGCATGTTTATTGAGGTGCAATTCTATAAAGTGTTGTAGTGATTTTAAGGTGTTTTCTTGATGGGAAACCTTATCATCCAAGCCCAGGGTTTCTTTTTATATTTATTTTATAGGGAGTATGTGTCATTTTCTTCATATTTAGGTCGTGAATGTATTACCAAAGAATAGGCAGATATAAGCCATAGAGTCTTGATTCATACAATGTTTTCATGGGAATTTTAATTTGGCATTCTACCAAGATCTCTGTTTTGAGGCGATTTTTGTTTATATTTATACTTTAGGTTTGTTATCGTAGATTATCTCTGGATTCTTCTTTATTTCGTCGATTTTATGCGGTCTCTTGTTATTTTCAATGTGCTAGTTTTCTTTTATAATTTGTAGTGTGACCTTAGTCTTTTTAGTACTTAATTCTAATTTCATTTAATCTCGGCGGAATCTTAACATAAAATGCTAAATGCTTTACAAAATGCTAAAAGGGCTACACTATGCCATACTCGTAGTACTCAGTTAATGCTTACAATTCATATAATGTTTTTGTTGGAATTTTAATTAGCATTCTACCAAGATCTCTAGAGGTTTTGGGTTGATTTTTGTTTATATTTATACTTCAGAGAGGTTAAGAATTTCTGTTGACAGAATGGATAAAAAAATGTACAATATAACCTTGATAGAGATTGTTTCTGGGGTTGGTTTTAAATTGGGATTCCTAAAATCTCACCAATTTATCACGCATATAACTTAAATAAAATACAACTTAAAGTTGCCACTCCTTTTTTCTTTGTTATTCACCAATATCACTTATAAGAATCGAATTACTCAATTCTAAATAAGTTCTATACATAAACTCTGTGATTCAAGAGACTTCTACGAAGCCGTAATATCACAATTTCCTACCTATCGTCGCCTCTCTCGTTCATCAATGCATATTGCTTCCTGTCCGGGCTTTGACTCACTCCCACTGCTAGCTGGACTGGGACTGGGCTACAATAAATTGAAGGTAATGATGAGTCACTGATGGATTCCCGGAGAAGACTTGGTGTGCACAGATGGCGGCGCACGCACCACGTGCCCATGGTGCGTGTGTGGGTTGTGAGATACCAGAGAAATGGCCATACAGATGGGGCTGGGACTACGGGAGGCTGTTGATTCACCGGGTCCAGATAAAGCATTTCGGAACAGCTGCTTTTCAGCCCTTGTTTGCCGCCATTTTTTACGCTGGCTAGCGAAAAGCGGCAATTAAACACACACACACCTTCCTTCGCTCGTTTACAACCCCTAAAAAATGCAAAACTTTGTGCAACTCAAAGTCGAACTCGAACTCTCACCTCACCTCCCGGAATTCCCGCTCTTTGCTACGGTTTCTGTTTCATTCACTTTGCTAAAAATGTTGTGTGTGTAATTCGATTTTCTTCCAAAATGACGCATTGCACGCTAAGGCCAGCCCCATTTTACATTTCTCCTTAGTGGTAGTAGCGGTGTCTGTTTCGTTGTTTCATATGAACAACTTGTGGGTATAAAAAAAACAGAAAAAAACAGAAACGTTCAAGTGTCGATGATTCATGGGAGGCGCCTGGAATCGTTCACGATTACTGCCTGACTGCCTGACTGCCGTCTGGGTTTTGGCAGTGCTCACAGTGCTCTCTAGGTAATCGGAGACGCTAGTTAGGATTTTCTAGAATTAAGAGCAGGAATATTTGTTGGAACTATTGAGGGATATTTGAGAAACTAATATATCAAAGAGGTGTCTTATTAAAAGGTTTATTAAAGGTTTCTTAGATAAACTAATATATCAAAGAGGTGTCTTATGTTATTGAAGGTTTCTTTTTATTCGTTGTGTACTTCTAATTGTGGTTAATTCCAATTCTATGGATTTAATTGTGGTTTAGTGTTATAAATCTGGATGAAGATAAGGGAGACGCTAGTTAGTTTTTTCTAGAATTAAAAACAGGAACATTTGTTGGAGCTATTGAGGGATATTTGAGAAATTAATATATCAAAGAGGTGTTATATGTTATTGAAGGTTTCTTAGAGAAACTAATAAATTTAAGAGTTGTCTTATGTTATTGAAGGTTTCTTTTTATGCATTGTGAACTCATATTTGTGATTAACTCCCATTCTATGGATTTAATTGTGTTTTAGTGTATAAATCTGGATGAAAATAAGAGAGGCGCGGCGCTAGTTAGTATTTTCTAGAATTACGAGCAGGAACATTTGTTGGAACTATTGATGGATATTTGAGAAACTAATATATCAAAGAGGTCTCTTAAGTTATTGTTTTATTTTCATTAATTCTGTTAATTAATTGTGCACTTCTATTTGTGGTTAAATCCCATTCTATGGATTTGATTGTGGTTTAGTGTATAAATCTGTCTGAAGATAAGGGAGACGCTAGTTAGTATTTTCTAGAATTAAGAGCAGGAACATTTGTTGGAATATTTGATAAACTAATAAATCAATGAGGTTTTTTTTTTTTTTTTTTTTCATTAATTCTGTTTATTAATTGTGCACTTCTAATTGTGGTTAACTCCCATTCTATGGATTTAATTGTGGTTTAGTGTATAAATCTGGCTGAAGATAAGGGGTTACCCCACCCATCGTTTCCTTATAAATAGGGCCTGTCCCCCCTGAGTCATACTTGCTATAATATTAATCAGTTCTCCGAGAAAACTGCCAGACACATTTCCATACATTTCCAAAGTTGCCTTACACTTATTAATAACAAACGATAAGCAGTATATCTTCTACAACAATTTCCCTCTTAAATAGAAGGCCACTTGAGAAATGAGGTCTTACATTTAAGATCTTTAAGAAGCTAAGTGTAAATGTCAAATGCAAAAATAGAGGAAATACGCATGCTAAAAATAAGTTACTGCGCCATTCCCCCATTCCCATTCAACAATGTCTCACGCATTTAACTAAACAAAGTCGTCGTCACTCCTTTGTGCTTGCAGTTTACACTAGCGACCAGAACAGAAG
>VNJO01005601.1:0-10106 GCA_008042535.1 Drosophila tani | reverse complement strand
CATCCATTTTAGCCCTTGATGAGTTGAGAACTCTTGCATATGAGATTTCTGCCATCCTTAACTCACGTCCGCTCTGTCCAATTTCAGAATCTGCTGAAAATCTGGAGGTGCTAACGCCGGCGCATTTCTTAAAGGGTTCCAGCTACACAAGGTTTCCTGAGCCTGACGTTACACATCTCCGCGAAGGCCGCCTCAGCAGATGGCAAAGAGTGACCCAGATGCAGCAGCACTTCTGGAAAAGGTGGAGCAGCGAGTATTTGTCTCTGCTGCAAGAAAGGAGCAAGTGGCGTTCCGAAACACCCAACATCAAGGTCGGTAGCATCGTGTTGCTGAGGGAGGACAACATCCCACCCTTGAAATGGCAGCTTGGGTGCATCCAAGGAGTTATACCCGGCGAGGACGGCACCATCAGAGTAGCTATGGTCAGGACAGCTACGGGTCTAAGCAAGAGAGCCGTTGCCAAATTAGCCGTTCTGCCCATCGACTCCCATTTGGTTGGAACCGTATCACTTCCAACGGGGGGAGTATGTTTAGAGCAGACCGCCAGCGCCTAGTGAGGTGCGCATAGGTGTACCATTGCACCTGCGGCGCTCTTACACGCTCTCTTTTTCGGCTGTTCTTTGCCTTCCTTATCTCGCTACATCTGTCGCGTTATCTATTCAGCGAAACTACATTTGTAAACACACGAACATGAAAACATATATATATTAAAGCTTAGCTTGCCGGGCAGTCAGTCAGCTCCGAACTTAGCTAATAAATCACGTAATAATATTGGCAGAATCGTGCGTTTTATTTTAATGTACAATTAAAGGGTGGCATTTTAGTTGTCTTCCCCACAAACAAACCCATTAAAAATAGTATTGAAAAACTCACTTCCATCATCGGTTTGTATATGTTTAGGAACACCACCCCCTGATTTTAATATTCTATCCATCGCAAGAGCAACATCTATTATATCGACATATTATATACTGCTCTCGTTCCTTTCACCTGTCCTTTTGATTGAAAGTTTCTTCGATTTAACTTTGTTTTTAATACAATTTCTCGATATATTTCTAACTCATTTGTATTATAATTTTGCGGTAAATTGTGGAATATTAGAGAATAAAGTCCACTTGTGAGATGCTAGTTCTGACCATTATAAAATTCAATTTTATTGTTGGATACATTAAGGGGAGGTTCTACTACGAAAGCCCGAAAACGTAACTGAATTTCATGATTTTTTTTTGAGCGAATGTAAATATTTAGTGACAAATTTTTTTGTGGCATTTATTAATATATATTTTAGGAATAATACAAAAATTTTTCAAATAAAAATAATCCAAAATGTCGGCTGTAGGCCTCGCTGATCCAAGCCACCCGCAGCGAGAGCCGATGTGCGCTGCACACTCTGCAGCCCTCCCAAGTGATCTGAAACACAAAAATCAAAAAAATTCTTAAACTAGATGAAATTTGGGGGGCCTTATAGATTTCCGATTTTTAAAAAACCCTTTTAAACCAAAATGGCGGCTCTTTGAACAAAAAACCCTGTTTTTCCTCGTTTTGTGTTGCTTTAACGTTAAAAAATAAGTAATAAAAATTTTTTTTTGAAAAAACGCTTCCTGAAGGCCCCCTAAATTGAAAAAGCTTTAATTTAAGCCGTGAATCGTCAAAATCGGCCAAGCCGTTCAAGCGGAATCGTGTGCAGCGCGCAAAAAAAAGGTGTTTCGAGAAAAACACGTTTAAAGTTCGATGAAGGAAAAATCGTAAGTATTATTGTCAATAGAAGTCTACACAATGCTCGTCCGACCTAATTCGCTATAACTCGTATAATAAATTAGATAGCGAAATATCCTTTTCACTACACATTTTTAAGACCCTAAGGATGAAAATAAAGCAAAAAAAAAAAAAAAATGTTTTCGTAGATTTGAAGTAGAACCTCCCCTTAATGTGACTATTTCCCAACATTAATTCACCATTCCTATTTTTATATGGACCATATGTCTTGTCTAAAAGGTGATTTCGCGCGAGCTCACTAATATTTAAATTTTTTGAACTCTCTTCATGTTCCGGTGAGTGATGAGCTATTGTTGATGAATGATGAGAAGGAAGACTCGGTGATCCAATCCATGAATGGGGAGAGAATTGGTTTTGTAAAACTTGTTGTGAAGAGGGAGAGGTTAGGGTCGGTAATTCACTCGATGTGTGAGCTATGTGTTGATCTGCTAGCATGAATGATGAGTCCTCTATAGCTGGTTGAGAATAGTATTGATCATCTTGATCATCATCATCATCTTCATCACTCTTCAACCTTGAATCCAATGTAGTATAATCATCACCATAATTAGCCTTCTTATTTGCATTATTTGCAGTGTAAAATGAGAGTTTCTTCTTTTTTACGAGAGGTGTACTATACCTAATGTCTATTGGACTATAGTTTTGTTTATTTTTTATTTCAGACTTAACATTTTGATATTCGTTAGGTATGGTGTTTTGTAATTTTTTGTTTTCATTAACAAGTTCATGTAAAGGTTCAGTTATAGGCTTAAACGTTTCCTCCAACCCAATAATATTCTGGTTTTTGAGATGTTCTAGTTCTGAAATTTTTTTTTTTTTGCATCTCGAGTTTTTGTCAATTGAGTTAAAATATTCTGCTTCATATTTTTAATTCACTTGATTTGACAGAATGTAATCAGTTATTACAGCCTTGTGGTTGAAAATATACTGTGAAGTAATTCACGAATCATGGATATATATATATCTATATTTATATAGATTATATATATAGTACATTAAGTACAAAAAGTTTGAGTGATACCCTGTTCTGATAACCAGATCTATTAACAGAGCTGGTCTAATAACCAGATCTATTAATAGAGCTGATCTGATAACCAGATCTTTTAATAGTGCTGGTCTGTTTGGAATTCCCATTTTTTTTTTTAATTTTAATAAATTTTTTTATTTTATTATATATATTTATTTTTGAAATTCCCATATCCCATATTTATTCCCAAATCTTTTAATGGTAACTTACTCTTAATAGTGCATAAGTTAAGTGCACTCATAAGAGGATCCTCCTCAATATCCCTCATGAGGGCATTGAGATCCTCCTGAGTTAACCCTACGGGTAATTCGTTGATTTTGGGTGTTGTGGTGTTGTTAATGTTGGCTGCCATTTTTTAAGTCTTCAATCTGGTGCTGATGTTGCCGCTGATGGTGTGGGGGGCGACTGCTGGTCGTGGTTGAGCTGCTGGAGGTGCTCTGTGAGAGTGGTGTTGATCCTGCTGATGGTGAGACTGCTGGTGGTGGTTGAGGTTGTTGCTTACTATCCGGCTGACGGTGAGACTGCTGGAGGTGATCGGTGGGAGTGTTGGTTGTCCTGCTGACGGTGAGAGTGCTGGAGGTGGTTGAAGTTGCTGCTGGTTGTGTTGCTGAGACTGCTTCTGGTTGAACACATTTCTCCTCCCACCACTTCAATTTGTACACTTATGTTGTTGGATAAAGGTTACAAAGCAGGTAATCCTCACTCATGTTGTGTGCGAAAGGTTACAGAGACAGATATGAACCTTTAGGTAAGACTGGTAGGGACCTTCAGGTAAGTGCATGTTTTCGCTTAGGTGAGACTGATAGGAACCTTCAGTAAGTACATGTTTCCGCTTAGGTAGGGGTGATACAATCTATATCACTTAGATCATTGTTGTCGGTGCGCTTCTGGTAATTACACTCAAAAACTCAAGACACAAATGTCCCCAGTTCACAGTCCCAAATTTTTGGTATCGATCATAATTGTAGCTAATGTAGCTGATCCTAAATATCTAACTACTTCTAATGGTGGTTTTAAGTTTTCAAAACTATCGAAATAATATGATGATAATCCTCTTTTAAAATATGCTATCCAATGCGTACCTTTTGATGTTGATTATTCCTGATTCGAGGTTATTTGGGTATTTTGGTAACTCATCTTTCATATACACACCTCGAAAATATGGAATATTTTTAATTGCATACTTTAATATATCAATATTAGATAGCGCTCTTTTGGGTAGCATGCTTAGTAGTTTTTTGGTATCCTTGTTTTATTTTTAATATTTTTTGAAAATGATAATCCATATCCCTTTTTGTATGGGTGTAAATACAGTCCTGCCCCCAACGCTACAGTTTCCATTCGTTTGTTATATCTCCTTTGCTCTTCAAGTTGTTGTTTTGCCTTTTTCGCATTATTAACAGTTTTTACAATCGCTGCGCTACCTATGGCTAAGCAACCCACAGCGCTTAAAGCTGTAAGAATTGGAACAAGCGGCAAGAACCCACCCACTTTGGGGACGGTTATAACTCGTGGAATTACAATATTTTTTCTACATCCTATTGAGTTAGATACTGCTTTGCGTGCAACTTTTATTGCATTCAAAATATCATGAGGTTTATTCTTTCTCAATTCTTTTGAAGCTTGTTTGATTATTGAGGCAAGAGATTTTTTTGCAACTTTCTTTTTTACTACCTTTGTCCCCATCCCAAATTTTTTCTTTGCTTGCATTATATTTTTTACAAAATTATTATTATTATTGATATTATATTATTGATAAAACCACTTCCAACCTTGGCATTTGATTTGCGACTAATTATATTATAAAAATGTTTTCCCATTTTATATACACCTCAATCATCGAGAGGTTGTCATCGAATGAAGTTCATTTTCAATTAATATGCGATTATTAAGACAATCCAAAAGCATTATAGTACGAAATGTTGAGGGTGGGAGTCATGGGGGGAATAATCCTACACGTCACAGCAATTTGTTACCAAACACAATTAGAGCATTAATTGTGGGTCCATCCAATTGTGGAAATACTAATGTGATGATAAGTTTAATTGAAAGTTCAAATGGTCATAAATTTGAAAATATTTATGTTTTTTCAAAGAGATTATACCAACCGAAATATGAATATTTGGAAAAACTTATTAAACCAATAAAAGGAATGGGATACTTCACATTCTCAGCTTTATGCTATGCAAATTGAGATATGGATTTTAATACATTTATGAATATTTCACAGAAATGTTGGGAAGATAAATTTGGATTTTTGGTAATTTCAAAAGATGATTAAATAAAAACTGGACGATTTAGAAAGGGATTTGATCAATTTATTATACTTAAATAAATGCTTGTATAAGTATATTGTGTTGCTTGAGAAAAAATACAGTTCAGACTCAAGCGTCATAATGTCTACATCATTAACAATCACCTTAAGTGGAAACACATCAGTTATAACTGAAAATTTTTTCCCAAAAATTGAGTTAAAACGTAATTATGAGTGTGCATTAATTGACTGTTATACATTCAATTCTATACCAAATGTTGATATGGGTAACAATCTCTTCCATGTTGGAAATAAAGTCATCGAAATACCAATGGGTTCATATGAGGTTGATGATGTAATAAAACATATTCCCAGCAAACAATATGAGCGTTTTCTGATCATTTTTTGAGGCTTTTTTATGAGCATTTTTAGTCATTATGAGCCCAAAAAAGTGTCAGAAAAGAGGGTTTTTTTCTATGAAAACGGTCCCACTTTATGTGGACTATTTCGGAGTCCAATCTGACTCTTTTCTGACTCACTGTAAGCCGTCAAAAAATTGACATTCTAGTAAGCAATATGACCGTTTTCGGACACTTTTCAGATACTTTTTTATAAAAATTCAGAGTCATTATGAGCCCAAAAAAGAGTCAAAAAAGAGCGCTTTTTTCTATGAAAACGATCGCACTTTATGTGGACTATTTCGGAGTCCAATCTGACTCTTTTATAACTCCCACTAAAAACCCTCAGAAAAGGCCCATAAAAGACGCCTATTGAAGTGTAAATATATAATTTATTTATGTGTGTAATGTTTCTTAAGTATTATTTTCTTTATTTGTTTTCTTATAATACTTGATCCTATCACTGGCAGTCTGGAACCATTTGCTGCATATTGATGCAAATTGCTTTTCGTCACTTAAGGAACAATCATCCATATTTTCATCATCACTACTATCCATATTGTCATCACTTTGCTCTAAATGAAATCCGGAATTCATGCCGAGTTCTGATTGCAAATTTTCTTTGCAGTTTCGTTTCTTGGGGATTAGCGCATTTATTATTTTTGTACTCTCATTGCGACTTAATCTCTGAACACTCATTGTTAATAAAATAGCACTAATCACTTTTTTTTAGGTTGCAGGATTTTTTTTTTCCTTGTTTTCTGAACAGACGTCAAACTTGTGCTTTAGAGCTCGATAAACAGCGATGAAACATTGATAATATCATCGATAGTATCATCGATATAAGCATTAATATTTTTTCTGTAAGCATCGATTGGCGTCACGCATAATACAATACTATAATAATTATAATACATTAATAAAAACACAATCCTTTTTTTGAGGGCTTACAGTGAGTCAGTAAAGAGTCAGATTGAACTCCGAAATAGTCCTCATAAAGAGCGATCGTTTTCATAGAAAAAAACGATCTTTTCTGACTCTATTTTGGGCTCATAATGACTCTGAATTCTAATAAAAAAAGTATCCGAAAAGTGTCCGAAAACAGTCATAATGCTTACTAGAATGTCCCTTTTTTGAGGGCTTACAGTGAGTCAGAAAAGAGTCAGATTGGAGTTCGAAATAGTCCACATAAAGTGGGACCGTTTTCATAGAAAAAAACCCTCTTTTCTGACTCTATTTTGGGCTCATAATGACTGTAAATTCCCATAAAAAAGCCTACAAAACTATCAAAAAACGCTCATATTGCTTTCTGACTACTTAGATTAATTCCGAATATGCTCTGACACAAGAGCCTTTTATGAGCCCTGGTTAAAAAAAGCTCAAAAAATGCTCCGAAAACGATCTTAAACTAGACACTTTTCAGACACATATTTATGAGCACTCATAAAATTGTTTGCTGGGTTATTAACAGGCTCAAGGAGTATGGACTTCATAACACTATAAAAATTTAATGTAACATCAACACATTACAAATTCAAGTTTCATCTAAAAATGAAACAGTATATTTTAATCATGATAGATCAATTGGACGGTTATTTAAATTTATTAAACGTAAATTAAGACCACATGATAATGAAATTAACATCTCAGATAATCCAGTAAACATTTTAAAAATAAATTCAATTAGATTGGAATGTAATATTATCAGTGGCTCATATGTGGGGAATAGACCAAATCATGTGCTTCATGAATTTGGAATTAATGTCCCCCCAGGAAATAATATGAATATTACACCTCGAAATTTCATTTATTTACCAATCAACACCAGAGAAATAAGTACACTCGAAGTACGGATAACGGATCAGAACGGAGACTTAATCAATTTGCGTGGAGAACCTGTATCAATTCGTCTACACTTACGAGCAACAGAATGATTATTTACAATAAAAAGCCATCACATCACCCCATACCCCACATTAGTCGGCGAAAACCTGAAGTGAAAGCATCATCATCTCAAGGAGATTCACATCATCGACGAGCACTATCTTTAAAAAATAAATTGTTTTTAAAATCGCTTGGATTAAATATTCAATAAAGTTAAATAACTGACTTAACTATGTGCAAGACAAGCCTACCAATGATGATAGTATCATTAAGAAAGAGTACCACACTTATTATCCGTATCAACAGAACTTCAAATCAAATGATGAAGTTCGCATCACAATACAAAACCAAGATATTTATGTCCTTCCAAATGAAAATTTTCTCCATTTTGAAGGCACACTTAGCAAAACTATTAACGGGTTGCTCAAAAATAATTGCATGGCCTATTTTCTCGATGAGATCAGATAAGATATAAACGGATGTGAGGTGGACAAAACACGCTTCACTGGGATCACATCAACTCTCAAGAACTTCCTCCCCGTTGGTCAACAGGAGGGACTCCTTTATCGCAATGCTGGATGGAGTGGTGGAGAGAATATCACTTGTGGAGGACATTTCAGCTTTTCCGTTCCATTAAAACTGTTAATGGGATTCGCTGAAGACTATAAGAAAGTGGTTTTAAATTGTAAACATTAACTCACTCTGTTACTAACTAAAAATACTGATGATATGTATGTTAAAACAGTTGAAGGTAGACACCATAAAATTGATATACATAGTATTAGCTGGAAAGTACCACATATTGTTCCAAGTGATAGTGCTAAAATTAAAATGTTTAATGTTGTTAAAAGTGGGGCTACCCTACCACTCTCATTCCGCAGCTGGGACTGTTACATGAATCCTACACTAGTGCAGGGTACCCATTTTGTGTGGAATGTTAAGCTGTCGGCGAATAGAGAACGTCCACGGTTCGCTGTGATTGCGTTTACATTGGATGGAAAACTAATAACAAATAATTTGAGAAATACCAAAGTATATTTAAGCTCTGATGTCTATCCCTATGAGGATTTGAATATTAAATACAATAAAAATCGGTTTGCAGTCATGTATGACATGTATGTGAGATTTCAAGAAAGTTACTACAATCGGGAGTCTCGTCCACTTCTATCTCCGATGGAATTCATGACGAAGGCTCCCATTGATGATGTGGATCTCTCATACCAGAATGAGTCAGTCAAATAAGGACCGATTGATGTTAAAATTTCCACGAAACTAACTACAGCATGTGAGAAGAATACAAAAGTACATTCTCATTCATGATCGTCTTGTTGAATACACACCATTGACTGGATTAGTTCAACGTGTTGTGTAACAACTTTCAGAAAACTTTGGTCATTCAAATGTTGGAAATCATTAGAAGTAGACGTGCACGGATCCGAAAACAATTTAAAGTGTTCTCACTCAATAACAAACTCAACAGCACAACGCCAATTACAATCCAACAGCTTGTTGTCAGAATAAATAATTTTATTAAATTATTTAAGGATCAAATTTTCCCCGAACATATGGAATATCTGGAGGACTCATTAAAATATTTTAATATGAGAATGGGTGATACACCGCTGGTTTCCAATGTATATGGAGAACATTTCACAACTTGTAGTTGGGCGCATATGGATGAAAGCATTGTCACAGATACCTGCGCCTGTCATTTCTTTTGTGTACGCAAACACAAATCTCTAAAAATTATAAAAATGTATCTTGATTTATAACAACGCTTCTAGATGAACAAATAAAATTATAAAATAAATACAACAAAATATATAAATATGTACTCATTTTTAGTAAAAATGGGAAATTGAGTTATTTTTCAGACAAACTATCGAAATGTGGTTGCTTGCGTTAGCAGATAACGCAGATAACTCCTTTTGACAAAGGGAAAATCGAATGTGAGGGTCGTGCATTAGGAATAAATTAGCGTTCACTTAGCTGCGGTATCTGTATATGGGTAAGTGCTTGTGTAAAACAAAAATCGGCAGTCAATTAGGGTGCACTTAAGTGCGGTAAATGTATATGGTTCCGTGTAAAAACAACCTTTATAAGGTTGATCCTTCAAGGATCAATTAGGGTGCACTTGCGCACCTGATTTTGCACACAAACGACCTTTTTGACAGATGGCACGCGCATTAGGGATCAATTAGCGTGCACTTAAGTGAGGTATCTGTATATGGTTCCGTGTAAACTACCTTTTTAAGGTTGATCCTCAATTAGGGTGCACGGATTTTTGAGAAATGACCTTTTTGAGATAGGGAAACTTCCGGTGAGGGCCTCGAATTAGGGATCAATTAGCGTTCACTTGGATGCGGTATCTGTATATGGGTAAGTGTTTGTGTAAGATTGTAGCATAAAGAATCAATTAGGGAGCACTTGCGCACCTGATTTTGCACACAAGTGACCTCTTTGACAGGTGGTTCGCGCATTAGGGATCAATTAGCGTGCACTTAAGTGCGGTATCTGTATATGGGTAAGTGTTTGTGTAAGATTGTACCTTAAAGAATCAATTAGGGTGCACTTGCGCGTCTATTTGTTTGCACACAAACGACCTTTTTGAGATAGGGAAACTTCCGGTGAGGGTCGCAAAATCGGGATTAATTAGTGGAATTGTTGAGAAATTACCTTTTTGAGATAGGGAAACTTCCGGTGAGGATCACTTACTGTGAGTGGTTGTCTCCATCACACTCGCACTCGTAACCGTATCGTATGGGAG
>VNJO01005600.1:0-10008 GCA_008042535.1 Drosophila tani | reverse complement strand
GACATTATATATATATATGTTTCTAATTATACTTAACGTTTCCAACAACTAAGACCTCAACTCCAGAACGAGAGCTCTCAGCGATGGAATAACAGAGGGTGAGTTAACGGGACATTATTCCCAATATTGCAAACTATTTTTTTTTATATTTATATATATATATATATATATGTACTCGTGCCCACATATACACTATCTATCTTATGAACAAAATATTAGCGTCCCCAAAATACACTACATTCTACATACAACTAAACCATTAAATACACAATATAAATTAATTCAAACTAGCTATAACAACACCTATTGACTCCCTTTAATGTCCAATACCCTATTTACCAATCTTTTTAATAAACTTGTAATGTGAATTTAAAGCAACAAAAATGCATTGGTAGAAACCCATTAAAAGGGGGCATTGGTACAACTGGAAGACTGGGTCAAGAAAAATTACATAACTTTTGACGAACGACATGAACAAAAGGGGATCGTATTGCACGGCCCGCGACGATCCAAAGGCGCACGAAGTTTGCGATTGGGGAGGGAAAACGGCCAAAACATAGCCCGATCGTTTTCACGATCAAGCATAAATATGCTTGCGGGGCAATGTGGACAGAAAGACAGACTGACGAACGATTTCTTCTATTTTTCAGGCACGTAAATAATTGTTCTGATTACGTTTGGAGAGGATAGTGGCGTCCAAAGAACCCACCCCAAATCCGGCGAGCTCAGCTGCACAAATCGTGTCTGCTATCCGGGCGGCCACTTCCTCAGCCCTATGTCCCCCAAGGACTGCGGCACCACGACAACACCGACGTAACAGAAGTTAGCTTTCTTTCTCGTGTTTGTTAATTTGTCCCATTTGAGTTTTAAACAAAAACTTATAACAACAATGGGAAACCTATGAATGTACATACATGTGTCATTTTAAAAACTTCTGATATCAAATAAAAACACCTCTTAACGAGGTGAGATTAAAGTGACGATGGCACATTCATCTCCAAAAAATTTCTATAAGATTTGACCTTTTTAAATATATAAATTAATAATATTTTAATAAAATTTAAAACCAAATTACATTATATTGTCTATTTTTATACCCTTGCAGAGGGTATTATAATTTTGACCAGATGTTTGCAACGCAGTGAAGGAGGCATCTCCGACCACATAAAGTATATATATTCTTGATTAGCATCACCAGCCAAGTCGATCTAGCCATGTCCGTCTGTCTGTCTGTCCGTCTGTCGGTCTGTCCGTCTGTCGGTTTCTACGCGAACTAGTCTCTCAGTTTTTGAGCTATCGAGCTGAAATTTTCAGCATAGTCCTATTTCTTTAGCACGCAGTATATATGTCGGGACGAACGAAATCGAACTACTATATCCTATAGATGCCATAGGAATGAATGCGAAATTAATGTGAAAAAAATTTTAACTTCTCTGTTTTTAAACATATTTCTATAAATTTTAAGATGTAGTAGTTTTCTATGGTTACAGAATCACGGCTTTAATTTTTTTAAGATCGGACGACTATATCATATAGCTGCCATATAAGCGATCGGTCGATTTATATGAAAATGTAAAATTCTACATGTAAAATGTAAAATTGACAAAATTCGATATTTTTTCAACATTACTAAAATGTTCGATTTTCAATGATCCAATTGCAGACTGCAAGGGTATACCAACTTCGGTTTACCGAAGTAAGCTTTCTTTCTCGTTTTAAAATGATTCGTTCTTGGTTAAAGATGCACGCGTAGAAACTATGTTTTGATCGGCCTACTAGAAAGTCTGGAAAATTCGGTTTCTCCCAAAATTTGCATTTTAAAGTGTAACAATAGGTAAATTTTATGACTAATAACAGGAATAGCAGATTTCCAGTAAAATATATCTTCTCGATTACAAGTGTTTACCTATCGGGGAGATCAAGAATGTGAAATCTTTTGAGTCTTCTTACTGTAAGGCTATTGTGTACTAGATCTATGGCTATTTTTTTTTCTTCTATTGGTGGAGTATTAAGATCTTTATGAATTAGTAACTTGCGCCAATTCGAGGTCTATAGTCAACCTGATCTTATGTTGCTGATGCTGAACCCGGACTTGGGAATCTGTAAGACCCTTTACATTAACATCGGCCGCGCTTAATATTGGAGACCAGAGGGGGAGTTTTTATTTCCCCTACCTTTTTTTCTGGACTTGTTCCGTTAGAACTCTCATCGGGAATGGTTGGTTTTATTGATTGCATATTTATGGGATGGGTTGATTCTCCATTATTCTACTTCTTAATTCCGATTTTTCATTACATTATTAGTAATTTGCGCCAACTCTATCTTTATGAATATTTGTTTTGATTACATAAAATGGAGCTTTAAAAATTTGTCCCAATGGTTTTGATTGATAGCGCCGGAATATTACAATATTTAATTGCTAGCTGTTTCTCAGAGCTGGATAGCGTAGGTCCAAACAGACTTAAAAATGTCTTTGTAGAGGTGAACTTTGTTTTCCAAAGTGGCTGCTGATTTTCGACCAAGCATCCACACCTTTTTCAGTGTTCTCAGTCTGAGTTGTTGACATTTCGCTTTTATGTGGGGTTTCCATGTTAATCTGCGGTCGAGGTGCATGCCAGGTATTTTGTGGAATTGCTGAGCAGTTAAGTGTAACATCTGGGCAGTTTCCTGGTCTTAGTGCGAAACTTATTTGGACAGACTTGAAAGAGTTGATTTTAATTTTCCAGTGAAGAAACCAGGCTTCAATCAGGCTTCAAGGACTGGTCCCAATACACTCCCTTGAGGAACGTCTGCGTTAATGAGAAGTAGTGTAGACGTATCATTCAGGATGTCAGTATTAAATAGTAAGGAGCAGGTAGATATTTCTTTATCTTGTAGAGTAATCCATTGTGCCAAACACGATCAAACGCTTGTTGAACATCAAGAAATGTAACAGTACAATATTTTTTGTTCTCAAGTACGGATACACTTTCATTGATAATAATCATTGATGTGACATTGCTCAGTGGTCCCGTGGCGTCTTCTGAATCAAAATTGATATTCAGGAATGATGGCAAAGTTCGTCCAAAATTGGCATCATCCTATTCAGTAGTATTTTGTTTCAAATAATTCGAAAATATTGTCAACAGACTAATGGTACGGTAAGATGATAGTTCAGTTACTGTCTTGTTTGGCTTAATGATCAAAATGATTTCTGCACACTTCCATTGATTTGTGAAGTGTGCGACGCCCCGCGTCGCAAAAACACAATAACATACCAATGAAGTTATTATTTTTGTTATCTTTTTTGTTATTTTTTTATTTCATTATTAGTAATAATTATTTACCTCATTTGTCATAAGTATAGTTAAGTTAGCCCTAAGATTTAAAATAAAATATAATAAGATTTAGATTTAAAGCCAACAAGAAAAAAAGGCGCGCAATCTGAATACATACGCGCCAGCCCTGAAATAGGGGCACTAAAGCTATCTGGCAACGCCGACGGGCCCAAGGTCTGGCTCATGCTAGTCGACGTTGATGAGCACAGGGTAGCAGAGTCGGTTCTAGCAACCTCCACCGCACAACACAGGGTATCATGGCACAGCTTGAGTAGCCATCATTCTCTGTAGCACAGGGTCTGGTTCATGCTAGCCGGCTTGGACAGAAATATGGTATCGACAGACACATGGTATCAAAAGTGCGAGCCATCCGGACAGTAGTGAACGGATATCACAGTGCTTTTTTTGTTTCTTAATTCAAGCACAGATTATTAGATTAGATTAGCTAATTAATAGCTAGTGAATTATGGCTCCGCTTTTACCGCAATCACTTTAAACTCTTTTTTTTTTTTTTCTTGATATAGAATTTTAGTGAGTCCACATTTTAATGTTAATAGTTTTCACAAATCATTGTTGATCCGACAAATATAGTCAAATTTGAAAACCCTTGCGACAAAATAATGCTACAGAGAGCGGTCACTGAATTTCAACGTGTACACAAACAACAGCTAATGCTGCAGCTACTGGGCATAGATTAGCCAGCCCAGATATATTTGAACGAACAGCTAACGAAAACGAATTATAAAATTGTTTAAAAAGGCACAGCAGCCATGTAAAGAGACGATCAGCTGACTCCGATAGCGATCTGCCCACGATCTGGCAACCCTCGGGATGGATCGACATTCGATAGTCTGTCGAATATCGATGGGCCAGCAAGCAGCTGATCTCGGCCTATATAAGGCCGCACTCAGCCAGATGCCGGTCACTTCTGTGCGAGCAGCGCAACCGACCACATCAGGTAAGTGTACAAGTAGCTAGAAATTCGTAACTTAAGAGAGAGCCCTGCTCTTAAGTAGTCCACTCCGCACAATCCTATCTAGCCCAGGGTAGCGAACACGGGGTCCAAGGTCGGGCTCATGCTAGTCGGCTTTGACGAGCCTCCGCAATCCGGAACATCTACGCGGATTACAGGGCATCATCGATGCGACCCAGGCCGAGCACAACGGCAGATCTTCGTCTTCCGCGCAGATTTTCTCTCTCTTTCCCCACAGAATTTAAATACACGAACACATCCACGATATAAATAAAAGCATACATTTAAAACCTGAATTCTTTGACTCTTTCCTTGGGAATTGGAGCTTGAGAGAGGCCTGGACTTATAAATTTCTGTGACGAACCCCGACCTCGGCGATAGCCACGCAACCCAAAAGGGGGTCGTTACAAGTGGTCCAGCCTGAGAATAGCGATAGATACTAGTGTGAGAAACCGTATGCATTTTGGTGGTATAGTTCTAAGAGTGATGCCGACTATCTTATCCGGGCCTGGTGATTTTTTATTGTTTAAGCATTTAAGATCTGTCATGACTTCGTCAAATTGAATACTTTTAATAGGCAAGCTCATTTGACAGGGTGACCCAAGAAAGTTTTTTACTTGGAAGTCTTCGGATCCCTTTGAGTTAGTAAGTCTGGAGCCTCACAAGGGTGTTTGGCATTCAAGTCGCCTCCAACAATAAACTTTGTTTCCAGTCCTTGAAAAAAGTTTTTAAAATCGAGCTCTTTTAATGTATATCTTGGTATCATTTAATCTCAATTATAGCATAGCATTTTCTATAGTACTGTCCATGATTTTAAATCTCAGACTCTTCTTAACAAGAATTACTGCGCCTCCATGATCAGCTCTTATTGTGTCATATTCAACTACTTTAAAAAAAGTTTTATTGGTGAAGTGTGTTTCTAAAAACAAGCATGATGTTCGATTGCATTTTATTTTAAAAATAAGGATATCTCATTAATAAATGTAGAAAACAAGGTTGACTTCGTTTAAAAAGAAAAACTTAACAAAAGAAAAAATAACATATACATGATAACATAAAAAGGAAAAATAATACAGTTTGTGAGCCGGTATCCAAAGGGGCGTCACATCTTCGGGGGAGAGTAAATAATTTGGACGCTGCCGTTGGTCTTCATTGTGATCTGGTAGGATCCGTCATTCCGTTTAATACGGAACCGCTGGCGGATCCTAAGGGCAGCGGGCCGCCGGAGTTCGATCGCCTGCCACACCTCAAGCGGCACTCGGCCGTCCGGCGTAGTACATTGCCATTCCTGAGGCAGGGTGCACCGCTCGTGGTAGCGGTGTGGGTCGACTGCGAGGGGCGGTGGTGCTACCTCCGACTGTCGCCCTAGTGCATCCTGGCGCGCCATCTCGTCTCTCGCGATGAAAAGTCGAACTTAACTAGCTAAGACTACGTGTTCTTAAGTGACACTGGTAAAAAATGGGCAGCAGCAGCGATAAACTCCTAATGTTATTGTATGGACTTAAGGTTAACAATGGGTGCAGTGTTAGCTTAACATTCGGAACAGTAAGAGGTTGGGGCTACTTATAATCACCCCCCGTTGATATTGACGCCGGTGGGAGCACTGTGCTTGGCTCCCACTGTGGGACTGTGTAGTCCTCGTGGTCATCTTCTGGATCGCTGTGTTCTGGGGAAGAAGAAGAATGGAATGCTTTTAAATCTCGAATATTGGCCAATCAACCCTTTCGCTGACCGGGCAAGCGAATTCGGACTACATTGTCGATCTGCTTAGTCGATCTGCTTTCTCTGCTGGGGTTTGTGCTGGAGCTCCAGCTCCAGTAGGCGCGGCTTTCTAGCCTGCAGCAAGAAGGCTGGATTGTATCCTGTTGACTCCGACACGCTGGAGTTGATGGCCAACGATAACTATAACTCCGGCAGTAGACTATCCCAAGTGTTCTGCTGTTCTCCCACGTACTGTTGGCACGTTCAGTGGAGTTATCCCTAGAGCAGTAAGGTGCGGTGAACTGAAGTTCCACCCCGGTATCCGCAAGAAAATCGTTGAAGGCTTTACTGGTAAAACCATTTTCCGTGGGGCTCCGAACCGAAAACAGTATTCTTTCACGAAAACCTCGTATGAGTGTGGCCGTTGTCGCTTTTCGTAGTGGTTCGAGCTCAACCCACTTGGTTAAAGTGTCGAAGAAGACGAGTAACTCGCCGAGTCCGTAGTTGCTCGCGTCCGTTTGTAGAGTCATTTTGACCGAGAAATCTGGACATGCCAATACTGGCGCGTTGGTCAGCAGATCTTTGAGTAGGTCAAAAGCACCCTGTTGTTCTTCTCCCCAATGCCACCGTTGGTTCTTCCGTAGGAGGTTTGTCATGGGTCTGACCACTGAGGCAAAGTTAGGAACAAACCGCCTGTACCACGATGCCATTCCTAGGCATCGCCGTAGTTCTCGTAGGTTCGTAGGGGGACTATGCTTCCGTACGGCGGCTACCTTTTCCGGGTCGGTGTGTATACCTCGATCACTAATCACATGTCCCAGGTAAGCTAACTTCCTTTTGAAGAAAGAGCATTTCTCCTGGTTGATTGCAGGTTTGCCTTCCGTAGCCTCTCAAATACCTTCCTCAGATTCTCCATGTGCTCCTCCAGACTAGCCCCGATGACAATGAAGTCATCAAGGTAGGCGAATGCATGTGGATCCATGTCAGGCCCAATTACGCTATCCAACGCACGCTGAAAGGGTGCACGGACGACAACCTGGAGGAATTAGCCGCCCCAACCGGACGTGTGGAAAAGCCGGCCACAATGGGCGGAAAGAGGAACTGGAGGGACTCCTCAAGGAGTTCGGATTAGAAACGACGGGAACGGTAGTCGAGCTGCGGGCACGACTATCCGACTTTATCGGGAAGACAGAGCATAGCTAGACCACGCTGTCTCGACTCGCACAGCTAGAAGTCCTTTATCCCGAGGCACCATCCGCGAAGGAAGTGCAATCACGGTCCACGTCCCCAATGCCGGAAGCAGGCTCCATGAAGCTGGTCGTACCCGGGCGGACATCCTCACCAATTTCAATTTCAATTTCAATTTTATTTTATAATGTTTCCTAACGCTCAAGTTGATAACTTATAATTAGTGCGATAGTCACATAGGACAAATTAACATAAATACACGTTTGAATTACAATTTTAAATCATAAGTTTAAATAGAAATCTTAAAGTTACACTTAAACACTAAAGGTTAAAGGTGGCTTTGTTTTTTTTTTTAAGTTAAGTTGATATATTGCAGGTGTAATGTAAGTTTTGACTTAACCTGCGTGGCGCTACTAATATTTTTAGAGGACTTGGAAGTTGATTCGATAGCCTAATTGCATGTAAAAAAAACCGTCTTTCTGAAAGCAGAGATCTGTGTCTTATTTGAATCAGGTTATTTCCTGTTCTAGAGGAAGGGAATCTTAATGCTCCCTCGTGTAAATTATTTTATGCAGATAGATTAACATTCTCAGTTTCATCCAGTCGGTCAAGTTAAGTTCAAATATTCTAGTTAAGTTCAAATATTCTATATGCATAGCTGGTCACATAGTCAAATCGGCACAGATTGCATATAAATCTTGCTATATTATTATTTGCAACTTTTATTTCTTGATGTCTGGCTGCATCGCAATTTGAAAAAATTTCGATACCATAAAAAAGTGTTGGGATTAGACAGGTCTTGGTAATTAGCATACGAACATTTATGGGTAACAGACTTTTAACTGGGGAAAGAGATCATAGCAAACCATACGTTTTTCCTACAGATTATATGGTCATTCCAGCTAAGTTTATATATGATACCCAAGTGTGTGGCATTTTTAACGTATTCAATGGGCATGCTGTTTATCATCAATGGCTGCAGGTCAACTGTTGGATTCAAAGTAAATCCTTGTGCTGAAATTGTTTTTTTTTTGCTTGCCTCAAGTTACCAATTCAATTCAAATCAATTACCAGTGGCAGTAGTCGCCGCAATAAGTACAGTACAAATTGGGCTGCGGAGAAGTGAATACGTCAAGAATACTTTTCGTACTAATTTTATTGAGTAAGGGGTTTATACACATGTTCTCGGGTCAAAGGGTATTTACTTAGGTCTACTCTGGGTTATATTTATCAGATACATGGTTTATCCTATCAAAACATTAACAGCTGGATACAGATATGTGAACTACTTAGATAACTAATTCCCGCGAAGTCTGCATGCAATATGTGACCGATCGTGGGATTCATTTACGGCCCGAAGTAACACATGTGTGCACAGGCCTGTGTCGTCCAGGTAGTCCCTAGTTTGTTTAGGTAGATGGACAGTGACCAGTCTCAATCTTATCAATAAACTGCCGGTGGCAGCTGCGAGCAATTTCTAGTCCACGAAATTGTACATTCTCCCGCCCGTTGAACGGATGTTAAACAATCATTAATGTTGATTGTAAATGGTTGCGTTGCGAGAGTTGCCGAATTTGCAGGTGAGCTATAACCTCGTTGACGTTGTTGAGTCCTTTGCCATTTTTTGACAAAGTGGATGATGCTAATAACCATTATAAATATTAATCCAATATAAATGGCGATGTGATGGTGCTCAATCGTTGAAAGACTGTGTGGTAGCTTGAACGTATCTTTCGGGAACAGTTCCATCCTACTTTGAAGTAATTCATTAACATTCAATTTGTTAACATCGACGGAATTTGTAGTCTTGGAGCTTGTCGTCATGATTTCTGTTAGATCGATGTCTCCAAACCGAGCATATGATGCCTGAAGTTTAGTTTCTGTAATTCCTCGTGTCGTGATTGTCATTAATGTGTTTCGAATTGTACATCCAGGCTTGGCAATTAAACAACCAGAACCTTGTAACTCAATGTAGGATGTTCCATCTACACACACAGCAGATAGCTTCAAGCATGAATTTGTTGCAACTTTCAAAAATTCTTGCTTTGGCTTTCTCCGTAAATATGGCATCTTCCAATTCCTGGCTCCAACAAAATTGGTTGCATTATCACAATGCAGCGTTTGGCATTTCCCATGTCGACTTATAAAACGACGCAGTGCTCCCAAAAACGCCTCCGTAGTAAGATCGCTTACTAGCTCCAGATGGACTGCCTTTGTAGCGAAGCAGCAGAATATTGCAATATATGCTGTGTGTGGTTTCTTTCCACGAATTTTATAGTGGATTTTAAAAGGTCCACAATAATCTACGCCAGCATTAAGAAATGGCCTTGCTTGCGTTACTCTTAATGGTGAAATACTTCTGCTGGATGATACGAAGGACTATTTTTCTGGCTTGTTCCAGCTCATCCATATTAATTGTTGCTCCTGCAACTAGCGGTCTTTGTGTTTTGCCGCAAAGTTTGTCAATCTTGGGATCCAGATAATCCCAAGAGTTTTGACACTGCAATCCTCATACGCAGTGTCTTCCAATTGAACTTCAGGGATGATGTCTTCTTTGTTCAATCCCTGTAGCAGTTGCGTGTTGTTTGCGCACCATTTCCGCAATTTGAAGCCGGAGCTTAGTAAGATTTTGTTGAGCTCAGTTCTTATTTGCAGAGCTTCTGGTATTGTATCTGCGCCAGTGATGCAATCATCCACATAGAAATCATTTTTAAGCGCATGAGATCCAACCGCATAATGCTGCATTTGTTTATTTGATAAATGCTCCAAGCACTTTGTTGCTAAATATGGCGCTGATTTTGTGCCATACGCGACTGTCTTCAGACGGAA
>VNJO01005590.1:0-76648 GCA_008042535.1 Drosophila tani | reverse complement strand
TTACCCTTCATGTAATATAAATTCATTCGACGCACTTAGAGACGCCCCCTTGGGCGTTTCAGCAACATTTTTAATTTTTATCTATAATCATTTCACGCGTTTTTACCACGCTTCACGCCCTCAAAGTTTGTCCCATTGACAGATAAAAGGCCCCTTGAGTTGTCAGCTGTCCGAAACACACAATGAGAGCCGGACAAACCCTTTTTTGGCAAATGTTTTTCGAAGGTTCACGTAATGCGATAAATAAAGTCATTCAGGGAGACGATAAACGACAACGAGCGTTACAAATTGAAAGCCTGTAAAGTGAACAGCGGCTACAGGCCCGAACAGTGCAATCAAAATAAATAAAGTAGAATAAAATAAAATCAAATAAAAACGTTCAACACTCAGCTTTGGGTAGCGACTGACAGAGCTGACAGACAATGCGACGAATTGAGAGAACTTTTCACGCATTTCCACAAAAAGCGCCCAAAAGCCAAGGGCAAAGGAGCGGAGAAGCGGAGGAGCGGAGGAGCAGAGGCAAATGAACACGTTGCCATCTTTTTTTCATCTCCGTAAATGGCTTTCAACTAATTTTGCAGCGAATGTTTGACAGGTGAGACAGCTGGAATGACCCACAAAATGAATGGCTGTCAGTCAGTGCGTCAGCCCTTCATCCATCCATCCATTCATCCATTCGCTCGCTCTCCGATGGCGAACAATCGAAAGTGTCAATTAAAAGGCGGCCAAGTATTTGGGCTGTCCCCGACTGTGAAAGGCTGAAAATGTTATCGCACCCTTACAAAGGGTAGTACAAGTTTGAAATTGATGTTTGCAAGGCTGAATAGGGAGAAAACCATTTGTAGTCTCATAAAATATGTACACGTATTATGTATTGATCAGCGTTTAAATATTAATATCTGTTTCTTCGTTTTTAACTTTAATTTTAGAGCCGCAAATCTTATATTATATTGGTTGCTTCTTATAATAAGGATTATGACCTGACATCAGCTATACGTCCTAATATCCAACCCAATATTTTGCCTAGTAAAAATTTCTATATCTGTAAGGGTATGAAATTGTCGGCCTGCAGGCGCTTACTTCCTTTCTCGTTATTTTATTATATTTGATTTAAGCGTTTCGAAAAGCATTCACACCGAGCGATCCCAGAGCTCCCAGCCCACCCTCGAAAGCGTCAGTCGTCGATTTGCGGTCAGCGGCGTAATCATGTTATTTTCGATTTTCGCTCTGAATCGGAATCGGAATTGGCGTGGAATTAAAGCAGATGTCAAATGAGCGGTCATTGATCCATCCGCACTGGAAGCGAGCAGGCGGGCAAGTGCTCTGATTAAAGCCTTGGGGGACCGAGAGGCCTTCTGGACTATGTAAACAGTAACTTATGTTGAACTTCCTAGGAAGGTCCCAAAGGATGGTCTCCGGCTCCCTTCGACAGATCGATGGATTGGAGTTTACCAGTTTTTCGAGACCCATAGTGTTACCTCTGTTGTTTACACTCGCTCCGGTGATGGGTATGTGTTTATCTTTGGGAAGTATTTCTGTTTACTTAATGCCTCAAAAATATCCCAGCCTTGACAATGTTGAGACTTCTTCGAATGCTTTGAAGTAAAACATCCCGATGAAAATGCAGTGCCAACATCCCCTCCTCAAGGAAATGGAATACAGAGAATGTGTCAACGAGGATGCTACGCAGCAAGTCGAGCTATTTTCTTTCAGCTTGAAAGAAAATATGGTATTCTCTTAAACATAAGACCCCCCTGACATTAGGAACATTTCGTTAAATGGGGTTAGCATTGAGAAGGCTAAAAACTAAAATGGATTTTCGTCGAAAATATTTAGAACATATATAAATTATATATAAATAAAATGTTCCATGGTTAATAAAGTAAAATAAACTCAATTCTAGATATACCAAGCAATGGAAATAGAGCAAATAGAGACCTTGAAGTACATAGTCTTACGAATGGGAAATTTCGTTGCTGCTTCTTACAGAAAAGTAGCCAAAAGTAAGGTTTGATGTTTTTCATTATTGTACTATGTCATCTGTGACAGTTATGCAACTTTAGAACTAATATTTAAATTGGTTATTAATTTAAAAATATATTAGTACTCATTGTACTGGGATTTATATTTACATTTTCAATAGTGATACTAACATCAAACGGTTTCAACTTAGATAGGTAGTTCAAGCCTTGATTGTCTAACAACTTTTATAAATTAGGTAGGCACTAGCTACGAGCAGTATAAAAATATCTTCCTACGATACTTTACTGTACTTAATGCTAAAATATTTGACACTTTTAAATTCTAAGTTGCACTCTTCTATTGATCGAACCCACATGCATATATAATTATATTCGTTATAAGATTTCTTTCTAATGTCATATATTGCAATAAATCTCTTATTTAACGGCTACCTGGTTTGAAAAGAAATATTCCATACATTTAGGCTGCATTTCCACTAGGCCTCCAAGCGTTGAGTATGCACTTTTGTAATGCCCTCAGATTACTATTATTTTAACTCACTTACCTGACCCCTCACTACGCCATTGTTCTAGGCAAGTTCAACCATATTTTGTTTAGTTTTTGTTTCGTTTGCACAATCGAAATTGTTTTCGATTACGCATTCCATAATTAATGAGTAATAAAACAATTAAATCAGTTTTGCTGTTTAAATAATTGAATACTATATATTTGCCTTCGAAAAATGTACACACAATAAATGCATTTAAATTAATTTAGAAATTAAACTAGTATGGAAATCAACTGACAAGCACACCGCAAAAAAAAGATAACTTGAATGTTTTTTGCCGTGATTTCCAAAAGAACGGATAACCATTACATTAGTATATAATTTTTTTACAGTATACTCTTATTAATTTTTACAAAATGTATGTTTAACTTAATCTCTAACCGATTAATTTCGATTTTTACGTTATTATAATTTACACAAGTCTTGTAGGTAGGTTCGTGATTTGTTTTTGATTGATAGTGTTCTTTTATCAGTGGCGGAAAGTGTGCTTTCAGTGTTGCATTGTTGCAGGTTGCATGTTGCATGTGTGTGGATCGGGGGCCAGTTTCGGCAAACGTTTGGTACAAGGGAAAGTTGGAAAGTGAAGAATCTGTGCAGAAAGTCGAGGAATACGTACAGACATATCTCAGAGCCTAATGTTATACTTTAAATATTCTGGTAACTTGTCTCTTATAGCTCGTTAATTCGTTAATTTTTTTGTATTTTTTGGTAACTATCTTTTTTTTGTTAAAAACTTTCGAAAAAGATGCACAAACATTTTAAATATTTTGTCCGTGTGTGTGTGAGTGTGTGTATGTGCCTGCTTTGTCTCCTTATTTGTTCTACTGTTTTAACTACGATTTGCCGTGCAAGTTGTTGCTGCTGAGTGTCTCGGCTGGCTTACCCTTTAATGCTATTTCCAACTCGCCTATTGTTTGCCTATTTTCTGGTTTATAAAATGCCGCCAGTTTGCCTGCTTTATTAATCTACTATGAAGCTACTACGTTTAACTCTTAGTACGTTTCTGGTGATACTTATGCGCATTAAACTAAAAAGGAACATATACATGATTATCCATTAATATTAATTATAAATACGATTTGCTTCGATTTAAATATTCATAGTGCTTGCTTCTTGTTTATAGTCAGAGTCATTTGTTAGCGGGTAGTACGTTTCCATAAATTAAGGTTAGCTTTAAGAACTGAATACTCGCGTCCGCCTATAAGGGCCTATAAGTAGTTGCATATTGAATCACAAATCATTGATGAAAACTTCATTTTACTTGGTTTAGGCGACGTCGCTCTGCACGCAATCTTGGTCCGTTAAATTCCGTTACAATTTTATCATCATCATCTTTACCTTTTTACCTTCTCACCTCGCTCGCTCGACGCTCGACGGTCTCCCTAGGTAACTTTGCTAGACGCGGCGCTTCCATCTATATAGCAAACAATCTATGTATCTCGCCGATACCTCTCTAAGATTATACACAGAAATTTACAGTGGGGGCTTCAGTAGTGGGTAGGCGTGTTGGGGGTTAGATAGTTCGGCCCTAGTCAGGGGTAGGTCACAGGCATGTACAGTTAGCTTGCAGATGTTCAGTGTTCTTCTCGAAAAGGTACTACAAAT
This sequence comes from Drosophila tani, assembly GCA_008042535.1. Taxonomy (NCBI): domain Eukaryota; kingdom Metazoa; phylum Arthropoda; class Insecta; order Diptera; family Drosophilidae; genus Drosophila; species Drosophila tani. The sequence continues at coordinate 72,513 of VNJO01005590.1, read as the reverse complement.
CAGTTTAACTTTATATGCTAGTTATCCGTATCGCTACTACTCGTTATTCGGTTCTCGTTACGCTTTACTCTTTACTCGTTACTCGTTAGGCGTTACTCGTTATAATAATTATCCCTTCGTTTTATAAACAAACTATGTGGCTAAATTCTAAACCTTAAATTCGTCTTAATATTTTCCTTACTCGTGCTCTCGTGTCTCGTGCTCGAGTGTGCATCGCGATGCCTAGATGCTTCCGGGGTTCTTCTTTAAAATTCAGCTTGCTTACTATCATATGCATGTTGTCCACTACCGACCGGTTCCTAAACTCGAATATTTACAGGATGCTCTGGACACCGTTCTCCATCACCTCCGCTACTTCGTTGGCATATTCTCTCGACTCTACTCTATAAATGATTGGTAAGCGACTTGGTTACGTCTTCGATTCTTTTCGTTTCTCGATTGCTCAGTGGGTTTAAGTGTTCCGACGCTTTGTGCCTTGCTTGCTGTCCCTCCGACTACTCGCATCCCGGGAGTGGGTCCAACTTGGTGTATCTAACTTGTGTGTAGGGTCCGCTTCCTGGTTGTTGTTGCGTTTTCGTTTGGAGTTCTGCGTAGGGTTTCATAGCTGCAGATGATAGATGAAGAAAGTGGAAGGAAGTGGAAGTTAGTTTAAGGTCAAAGCCACTTGTTATTTACATTATTTTCTTAGACAAAACATATCACTCTTTAGTAAAAAATATTCCATGTCAAACATGTGATAAACAATACCATTTCCAATAATAAACTAAAATAGTTTAATTTTATAATTTTATCATTAATGTTTTCAGACCTCAATAAGTTTGATTTGCTTATAAATAATTTAGATACCAACTCACCTCAAATCCATTCAATATGGGGCTTTCATCAATGATACCACAGCCTGTTGTTTTGTGCCCTCATGGCACCGTTCGCCATTCCAGTGCTTCCGTTTCCGGACTTCGTCATGTTGCTCGAAGCCTCGCCGTTGGCAGTCGCTGACTTTCCGCCGGCCTTCAGGTGCACGCCCACCACCGCCTCCTCGGCGGGCGATATTCCCGCCCCGCCGTTGTGTCGCCGGTAGTCTGCAGCCTCCGACCCTGCTCCGACCGCCTCGCCAGCCTCCCTCATCAGGCGCAGGGCCTTGAGGTGTTGCCGCTGCTGGTGACCTTCGCGCAGAGTCGCCGCCTGAGGATTCTTGCCGCCTCCTTGGGCATGCTTGTTGTTGTGCAGAGTCAGGCTGTACTTGGGCTTGCTGCCATTGCCGTTGCTGGCGCCGCTGCCATTTCCGCCGGCCACGCTGCTGGCCAGGCTGAGGTGCTGCGGCTTCTTCGGCATGGTGGTGCTTCCGGCGGGAGTCCGCTTGGGCACGAGGCCGGACTCGACCCCGCCGCCCGCCGCGGCCACCAACTTCAGCGAGGCTTCGAACTAGAGGTTGTCGGGATAGCTGCGGAAGTTGTACGTCCTGGCCCGCTGGAACTCGGCAGCAGCTGCCGCAGCGGCCGCCGCCGAGCTGTTCCCGCTGCTGTACGGGTTGATCATGGGGGCGGTGGACTGGGAGTTCATGGTGCCCATGCCGTCGTCGTAGATGCCGCTGTGCTCCTGTCCTCCGCTGTTGTGGCTGTGGCTGCTCTTGCCGCCGCCGCTGCTCACCGTGTTGGTGTTGCTGCTGCTGCTGCCGCCGCTGCGCTCCGAGCCAGGTCCCTTGAGCGGCTTGAAGATGGCAGTGGTGGCATAGTACTTCTCCATGGGCGGCGGCGGCACAGTCGGCGGTCGGGGGAAAATGCTGCTCAGCGGCGGCGGCGGAGTGCGGCGCACGTTCACATAGCCACCGGGGCCACCGGGGCCGCCCACCTTCGACGAGGGCAGGTAGTCCTGCATGTGGGGCACGGCGTAGCCACCTTCCGGCACATCTGCGATTCCAGGGGGAGAAACGAGGGGCAAGGAGAAGGGAGAGAGAGAGTGTGCTTAGTCAGGGGAAATTGCCACAAGATGTATATTTGCATTAGTGGCCGGCGTCGCCATATTTTACGGCTCTCCGCGCGCCAGCCACCGGAAATGCGACGGAGGATTTACCGAGCTCGGTTGGTGGTCAAGGGAAATCAAGAGGGAAGAAGGGGATAACTGGGGGTAGCAGGGAGCAGTATACACACCTGTGTAGTCGGGCGTCATATTACATTGTAAATCATTAACCGCGGCGTAGCCATTCACGCCACTGGTGTACATGTTCACATTGAAGGGTTCGTGGTAGAGACTGTTTTTGCCAATCGAGTCGTTGTCGTCCACGCTGGCCTGGAGGGAGAAAAGGTAGGATAAGCGTAAGGAATAGCCGACAATAATTGTTTAGAATAATATAAAATTAATCAAGGATTTGGCAGTACTTGGAGTGGCAAAACCTAACTTCTGGAAGCAATCCCAAATCTATTAGAGTCCCAAGCGTTCTTTGCATGTCTAGAATTTTGATCAGAAAACTCCTAAAGCATGCTTTGCTCGCACCCGTTTAATTGGAGATTCGTCGAACAAATCCTTTATCTTAACTCAATCTGTTGCATCGACTTCTTTCTGGATAGTTTTCTGGCCAAAATCGTTGTTCTCTGCTACTCTGCTGTAGCACTCAAGTTTTCCGCACACAAAACTCAGCATTTCCACTCGAGAAAAACTTCTTTAATCCAATTTCGCCACAAGACTGCGTCCAGTCTCCTGCACCTCAAGTTGGTCGAACTTTAAAGTTTCCCTTTTCCCGCCCACTCGCTGGACCCCTGGGCACTTAAGCCTGACCCCCACAAATCAACAGAGCACACTCGCACACACACTCCACAATGGCCGGGCGTTGAAAAGTCCCATTAAATAAATGCCGGACGGACGGAGGGTGCCTCACGTAGGACTAAGCAGTGTGGAAACTCCACGCTACATTGAACAATTATGTGGAAATGCGAGGCAGGAATGTGCCGTCCGCTACGCACACGTATCCCCATCGCGTCCCGCCGTCACCCAAGAGTCACGTCACAGTCACCCATTACCCATTACCCATTACCCACTCACCTTGATGCTGGTGCCGTTGGGACGGTGCTTGTCCCCGTTGCCGCCGAGGGTGTTGGGATTGAAGCTGTACTGGAACGCGTCGAGGACGTTGCTGCCGCGGGCCCGCTTGGTCCGCGAGACGATGAACAGGATGATGGCCACCAGCAGGATGATAATCGTGGTCAGGACCACGATGACCACGCCGATGAAGTTGGCGTCGTTCGGCTCCTGGTCGATGGGGCGTGGCGCAATTACTGCACGGGAACGGAGAAGGGAGGCGGAAAAGAGCAAAGGCAAATTGAAATTTAAATTAACAAACGCGGGCGTCGAAACGAAATTAAATGTAAATATTGTTCAACTAAATAATTAGCCAGCGTTCGAAGACTTGAAAAAACAAGAGGCCTTTTGAGCGCTGAGTGTAAATGTGAACAGTTAATTGGATTTATCATCCGTCCGAGTACTCACACTGCGGTCCGTTGTTGTACTTGCTGTTGCCGCCGGACTCGCCGTCCGCCGCGGCCACGCCTCCGCCCAGGCCTCCAGCTCCGCCGCCCCCTCCGTTGGGCTTGTTCTTGCCGTGGTTGTGCTGGTACTCGTTGCTCTGCAGCGGATACTCGCGAGTGTCCTGCGCCAGGCCGGGCGCGTTGCTCCGCTGCTCCTGCTCGTCTGTGAAATTTCCCAGGGCGGGCACTGAAAAATGGATACAGAAACAGAGACACGGACACCGGGAACGAGTTAGATTGAAATTCACTCTCCACACCTCTCAACTTCCACTCTCAGAAGTTGCCGCGCACAGCTGCGCTTCAATGATTAGTTTTTTCAGCGCCGCCGGTTCCCTTTCCTTGCACCTTCGTTCCGCCTTAAATTGTTTTGCTTTCGCCACGCTTTTCTTTCTGTGTTACTTATGGACTATAACGTGTTCATTTCCCTTCCCCCCAAGCTCAACGGTCTCCGAGGACCGGGCAGATGTCTGATTTGATTTCAGGGGCGTCTCTCCACAGCTCGTGTCTTCTGAATAACACATACTCGTATATGCATAGTTCCCCTTTTTAATGATTTTGAAATGGTTGCATATTTCCCTTTTTTAATGATTTCGGACTGGCTTATCCGGGGAGGAGAAAACCCTACGTCTTGGGCGAGCATTTATTACAGCAGTTACGCTCGGCGGGGCTAATCGAATTAGTTAACCTCGAGCAGAAAAAACCCTGTGTGTTTGAGACACACTAAGAGTCTCCTTACATTTTACTTTGGGTGAACATTTTATCACAAATAATATTGTTCAAGAGATCTGCATTTATCCCTACCTTATGTCAGATATTACCTTTATACCATATATTACGCAACATTTTCCACCTATTTCTGGCTGACTATGGCTTGATTTCCCATATTGAAGAATCCTATCCTATCATCCCCACAGCTCTGCTATCCTTCGACTTCAAAACATCCCAGGGATGGCCCTTGCCCTGGCTTAGGCTGATTATTAGCTAAGACCCTCGCAACACCTGTCCATTCGTCCATTCGCAACGCTCGGCGAGAGCCCGCTTTGATCTCGAGGTAATGCCATCCCAGCTTATGTTGCCCCGGAGTCTGTTACGGCTACTGTGGCATATGGCCCAGTGCTACGGCAAAGTGTTGTCATTTATCTCGCCAACATCTTGAAGACATAACAAAGCGAGATGTTTCGGGGTGGGTCCTACTTTTTGTCCGCCCCCTCAGAGTCCTCAGAAGTGCCCGGGGCTGGCCAAAAAACGCTTCCTCGAGTGGGTGACCCCGTTTCTTCAGACAGTAAATGGCGTAATTACTGTGTGAAGTTCTTGGCGACTCGTCGAGGAGGCAAGGCACGCAGAGTGCCAGGAGTGGGGGAGTGGAGGAGTGCAGGAGTTGAGGCTGCTGTTTTGAGTTATGTCCCGGCTCCTTAGACAGAACGGACTAGAGGATGGTGGGATAGGATGGCCTTTGTTTCGACATTGCCATTGTCCTTCGGGTGGCTGTGTTTTTTCCCGTGCGCCTTCCTCCTCCGGCGAAGGGAGTATCTCGCTCGCATCGCCCGACTGCGCTCTGCGGTCGCCATAAAACGTTTAAAATAATTAAAATATTTCGTGCCACATTTATCACACATCCAGGGGTAGGGATTCTAGGGGTAATGGCGAATACGCCGCATATCCCTTGCCACAGAGCTCGCAGATCTCGCCGTTGTTGTCGCTTGCCGTTTATAACTAATTCTCTTTGTGTTTCCCCAGGGGTTTTTCCCTAGTCCGCTCATTATACCCTTGCACAGAGCACTATTATTTACATCTGTGATAGAGAAGTACCGGGTTCTGTAAGGTATGTATTTATGTGACCTGTCTAGAGGTGTCTAAGCATCCAAGCTTGTTAGATTATATACTTTAGAGACTTTACGGATTTTAGAAGGCTATATGCGAAGCTCTCTCAGAGTGCAGCTAATAAGAAACTCTCTCGTTCACTATTGCTTGTACATTGCAGGCAAGGCTTGGAGGAGAGAACGAGAGAGAGAATCGAGATCCCCTCTTGCGAACTCTGGTTTATACCTTGTAGCTCCTTTAAGAACGATTTACTTAAAGTCTCATTACTTTATTGTTTGAGAAAAGAAAGATTTCTATATCTCATAGAAACCAAGCTGCCAAATTCGCATTATATTCTTTTTCTTTAAGAGATAACCGACTCAAAAGTAACTTCAAATCCTATATAAATCTCTTATGATTTTTTTGCGATTGAAGGGTATTTTAGGCTTCGGTCCCCTAAGCCATCATTCCATTGTTGTTTTTGGCCTTTGTATTTTTAGAAACCTTTAAAAACGTGTATGGCACTGTGACGACAACGACAGCAATCACCGCGAGCAAATCTCACAAATTGGGGTTAAATCTGTATACACTCGCACAGTGCCTGATAAAAATATACGCATACACTCGAAAGATGCTGCCCTGCCATTCTGAACGTGCGTTTCTTTTGTTTACCCTTACCCTTACCCTTACCCCAGTGGCCCGCTCTTTGAGGCCTTCGCTCGAGTGGCACAGAGCAGAAAAAAAGTATAAAAAACAGCTGGTTGCCACTGGGGTTCCGTGGCTCCTTACCCCGACTCCGTGGGCCATCCCATATAGTCTGTGTCCCATCCCATCTCGGCCTGTGTGCGTGACAAATGCTTCGTGGCGATGTTTTCTGTTTCTGGTTTCTTGCTCGTCATGTAATTGCTGGCGGGGAAGCACGGGGGGCCCAGCATGGGAGTTTTTTGGTTTATTGTGGTTTCGTTTTTGGTTATCCTTGGTTCCTTGGCTCTTGCTGCCCGCTTTGTTTGAACTTTTTTGCCTCGTAATGCTTGCGGCGAACTATTCAGGACTACTGATCGTCAGCTGAGTGCTATTCTTCTCCCGGCCGGGTTCACACGAAATCCTCAAGAGCACTTAGTTTAACAAGGAAAGATCTTAGGGAACTCTGATAGCTTTATTATGTGGAGGTTGCTCAGCATTTTTTGTTTGAGATTTCCTGCCGTCCCTACCTTGCGTATTCTCCTCACTTCCCGGCTCTAATTGACCTATAAAATCTCAGTTGCATTCGATTTACGATCAACTTCCCTTTATAAAACTATTAAGTCTCCCCTGCTCCGAGTCCCTGTACCATCTGCCCTGAAAATCTATTCTACTTCCCGCTTTCTCTCGCGATATTCATACGGCACGCTCTATTTGGCTCATCAATCAAACCCGCCTGTCAGGGAGGGACTTTATCCCTTAGTCTGATTTCACACCTAGCGAGAGCAGAGGAGAGGGGCTTTACCACCGAAAAACCCATGAATATAAAAGATCCTTTTTCGATCTGTACGACTCCAGCAATTTGTACACAAAGTTTAGGGTAAGTGCAGCTGAAAATATACCTAAACATGTCCCGGGATTGAGACTGAGCCATGCACTTGGTGCAATTTAATAAGGACATGTCAGGATATTCAATGCAATGCCTGCCTGGCATGCAGTTAGGGTTGCTCTACCCCTAAGTCACAGATTGTTTACATTAAGCCGAGAGGGGGCCTTCGGTATTCTATTGACTTTATTTTTCCAGCCAGAGCCGGATTTTCTCCTCTGACCGTTTATCTCCCGGCTGTCCCTGCTGGAAACACCCTCCTGCCTGCTCTCCAAGCATTGTTGTTAGCCAAAATGTTGGAAAAATGTTCTTTCCCCCTGTTAAGTGTAATGCATTGCTTCCCCAGAGCCAGCCCAGAGCCAGCCCAGCCGCTGGGTTATCGCACACTCGAGAGTGAAATGAAGCTGAAAAATGCATTTGTACGTATGCAATTCCACTTCCTCCTGCTTGAGTCACTCGCTCTCATTCATTGCTCGCAAGGCAAATGCAATTTTCTGGCAATTTTATTCATTTCTGCATCCTCCCGAGCAGCACCCCAGCATCGCTCACGTACTCACCGGATATAAAGCTGATCTCCGATAGCATAATCCATTTGACGGCAAAGTACAAATTGATTTTCAAATATTTGCCAACCCGATGGTGCAGCTTAATGGTCACATCCCGGGCATGATCCATTATGGTGTCGGGCATATACGAGAACTGTACGGGTTCGCCCGAGAAGTACCGTCCGCCAATGCTGAAGAATACCTTGGCATGGACAAAGACCTGAAAGAAAAGGCGAATAAGGGAATTTATTAAAGAACCAGCTATATCCCAGAGTTTAATATCAATAGAGACATTGTTCCAGGATTAAAAAAAATACGAATCAGTACAGCTATTAATATTTTATTATTTATTTCTTTACAAATCCCCTGTTCAAATATTGATTGTATTTGTTTTATTCTCTTACAACCCTTTCTGGCATTCTGGCAACTGTAACCCTCTGATAGCGATAGGGATTGGCACTCACCTGGACATCCTTGGTGAACATATTGTTCGTGTGCAGCACGATGGCACTGAAATTGCGAACCGTATCGAATTCAAAGACGATTTCCACCGGCTTGCCGAGCAGGCCGGGGGTATCATTCCGCCAGCCAATCCATTCATAACCTGAAACGAATAAAAAACCATCAGAATGAAATGAACATTTCATACGTCCTCCATGGAAGGGGAGAGGAAAATCAATAGAGCAGCCCTGCGGAGGACTGACATGTAAAGCTATTTAAGCCTCCCCTTCTGGCAGGCCAATGGCACATTTGGGAGTGAAGTTTCCCCAAATGCCCGAAAACAAATAAATGCTCACGGCAGGCGCTCGGGGCTCGAGGGCTTGGGCATGGTTCTGGGCGGGGTTAGACTCCGCATAACTAGAAATTATGGCCAATGCGACATTTAAGCCACTTTTTCTGCCGCTGCCGCTGCTGCTGCTGCTTTGTTTGCATGGCCCTAATTTCGGTGGGGCAGCCGTGGGGGCTTAGGGGCTGCCATGGAGAGCGGGTTCTCCCTGCATAAGTCATGCAATATTAACTGGCAGCCACTAAGGCTGCGGCCATGTGGTTATGGGGCTACGGGGGTGGCAAACAAGCTGTAAGCAGAAATTATACGCCCCAGACCGCTCCCATATTGATTCCACTTACAATGCAAATAAGCCAAGGACCAAGAAGGCCAAAAGGAAGCGATATGGGGCTGTCGGGAATCCGACAATCCGACAATCCGAGAATCGGAATTATGCGCCGGAAACTTTCCCCATGATCGCATTGCACTGCTCCTTCCGACTACGACTCCGTCTCGACTGCGACAGACTCTGCGACGGGATGTCTAATTGTCTGACCGAACTTTGCTCCTTTGCTCCTGCGTAAAGTTTTCAATAATTTCGATTATTGGCCATTTGCCAGAGCTCCAAGGAGCGGGATCGGGACTGGCGGCAGGCGGGAGGCGGAAGGCGATGAAAATGTGCGAAATAGCAAAAAATAAACTGGCAAGCTTCGCAAATTCCCCGAACTTTTGCAGCCGCTGGGGCGGAAATGAATGCCAGTGTTGCCATAAATTATCAAATATGCATAATGTTTACATTTTTACACTGGCAGCGAGGCAAGTCCGGGCAAGTTTTACTGCGACGCCAGCAAATAGTCCGAAGTTATTATTATTTCTGTTTATAGTGTTGTGCAGGCGAATTATTTGCGAAAGCCAAAACTTTTCCCCAGCCGCGCCATCGATGTTCAATGAAGTGAGCATTCGGCTGGCGGAGCGGAATGGGGTCAGACGTTGCTTGCCTTATGCTTTTTCCGTCGGCGAACTTTTGTAATTATTTGATATTAATCAGTTTTTCTATTGCCATAAATCTACACGGGCCCTCGTCGGCCCCAAATAAATGGTCGAAGTTTCGGCTTTTAGGGCCAGACCTTTTAACACAAAACTTTGCATGCAGGAAGCTGCTCTCCCGACTGCAGCGGGATTATGGGAGTCGAGGGAATTGTAGGTTTCGCACCGGGTGAAACCGAAAGCATAAAGTTACATTTTTACCTATTAATCTAAGCAAAAAATTACTCACCTTTGCCGAATCCGTGGATGTCCGTGCGGAAGTTGTCCTTGCCCTTCTGCCCGTCGACCAGCTGACCGAGTCCGTCCACAAAGCGATCGCCCTGCTCGTTGCCATCGTAGGTCTTGTCCGAGAGATCCACCTCCATGCCGCGCTGCACGCCTTTGGGAATGCTGTACGACATGATGCCCTCTGCGAATGGAAAGCGGAAGAAGGAAGGTTGGGAAATTCAAAATTTGAGTGCGTCGATTCGGGGAAACAGAGTGAAACAGAGACCTTAACCCCAAAATAACGAAACATGAGCACAGAACCAGGCAAGAGGGGGACACACATGCACACACACGTCATGTCACGTCACGTTCCACGTCACGTGATGCAGACAAACGACTGACAAAATGCATAGTTTTGTGGCCTTATATGGGTACACTGAGCGCTGGAACTGTATTTTGCCCGTAAAAAGATTATAAATGCTCCCCCTTCTAGGCTTTTGCTGCAATGTACAAGCAGAGCAGCAACAATAGCTTATACGTTCCACTCAGTAGGTAGCGTAAGATAGACTATTTTTTAGCTTTTCCTGTCCTAATAAAATTTTGCGTTTTTACAAGAGAAAACCAAAAACGGTTATATTCCGAAAGAGATCGCTCTTTAAAGCTTCTTTCCGTTTATTCTTGGTAAGAACCGGAAGTAGCCTGACTGATTTTTCAGTGTACTGTCAGCGCCCTCCTGTTTCGTGGATGGTATTTAAACTGCGGTAAATTTAAAGTCTCCACTCTATCCTTCCCCTAATCCGGAACGGAACAACTTAGTTCACGGGGCGTCGGAGGGAGATGGGGAGACAATGGCCGAAAGAGACGGAAACGGAGGCAGAGACAGGGACATGGACAGGGACAGAGGCAGAGACAGTGTCGGAGGATATTGAGTTACTCGAAACATAATTTCGTTTTGCGGCCACCTCGGCTACCCGGCGCTCCTCTCCCTTTGCCATTTGGTTTCCGTGGTTATTTTTAGCACAGATCGAAAGGGGATTGGAACTTTTTGGGGTATAGTTTTTCAATGTCAAAGTTAAACGTTTTCCAAGGGGGTTCCGAGGCCCGGAGAGCCACAGCTGATTGTGAGTCATGTTTTGTGGGTGAGCCACGCCGAGTACCGAGTGTTTTGATGTTTTCGGAAAGTTTCAGGGGATTAGTAGCAGTAAAGGCAGGAGTAGGAGTGGCGGAAATCCAAAAAGTCAGTGGGACAGCCGACGCTTAAGCCCGTCCCCCAAATCCATGACCAATCTGGCAAACACCTGACACTAATTACCCGACTGAGCACCCTTCCAGCACTCCGGCCCCGAAAACAATTACACTTGGACTCAAAAAAAAAAAACATCACACGGCAGCCAGGGTTGCCAGGCACTCAATATAATTGCGCCCCGGAAAAAGCGCCTAATGGGGTTGCGGGCTGGGAAAGGGGGAGGCCCGAGCACACGTTTAACTAATTCACCAGAATTTCTATTTACACAATCGGGGCACGTGGATAGGCAGGACACACACTCTCCCGCCACGCCACGCAGGACACACAGAGAGACAGACAACAGCTGAAGGAATGCTCCAATAATTACCAAAAATCACATAATTACACATAATTAAGGGACTCCCGTGGCCGGCACGAAATGGAACCGAATCCCACGCACGGGGCCCAGATAATGTAGATAATGATGATGAGGCGCTCAGGTGGGCAAATGACAGTTATCGATCACGCGAGTGGGCGGGTCCTCCGATTGAAAATATTAATTATTATTCAAGGCACTTCCGGCAGGACGGGCCGCGTTTAATTACATGAATTACGGCGGACTCTGGACGGGGAGTCGGGGAGTCGGGGAGACGGGGAGAGATAAGTCCTCCGACACGATATTAAACCGACTGTAAGCGCTATATGGCATATTTAATTAACTGCAAAGACATTTAAGGCAGCGCGTTTTACAATTGCCCCGCTGTGGCAGCAAGGTCCACACATGCCACTGGGGCACCGTGGGGTTAAGGGGGCGACTCTGGGGCACTTCCCCTGCCCACCCCCGATGTCTGTCTGCCTTGTTACTCGCGTGCCTGCATGCGATCATTATTTGCGTGTCGCGACAGTCTGAAATTGTTCTCCGGCTGCCGAAAAATGAGCAAAACAAGAGCAAGTCCTTGCTGGAGTGCGTGGAGCAGCTCCAAGGGGCTCCCAGGCAGCAACTGCAATACATAAAATGTAATATTCCTCCTTTTTTGGACGTGGACGCGGCACGCAAGCCAACGAACGACAGCGACAACAATGTCGACGCGCTTCTTGCTGATGAGTCAAAGTGAGGAGGACTTGATGGAGCTCGGGACGGGAACAGTAACTGGAAGATAAACTGAAATGTGGACAAAACACTTTCCGAAGTTTCCCAATCTCGCGGCCATTTCACACTCTCGCTTCCCCGACACCCACCTGGCGCTTACCACTTTCAGCTGCCAGTTGCCAGTTGCCAGTCGCCAGTTTCCCAACCTCAAGCCCAACTTCTTCAGTGAGCAGAAAGCGTCGACACAACGTCGGGAGAGTGGGACTGTGCTCGAACTAATGCCCATAAATTACTGGGCCCTGAATACCAGTGGGTGCCATAAATCCCGGGCTTAGCGCTAATCAGTTGCTGCATTTATAATGCACTCCGGCACTCGCTCCGATTCTTGTCCGTTCGATTCCAATGGCTTAGCCGTTGGTAAATCGTAACAAGCCCGAGTTTAGCTACGCTTTTGAAATCACTGCCGGAGATTAACTCCGGCCCTGATGGAAGCGACCCGAGCCCTATTAGGTTACGACTGTGGCCCTTCTGCTGGGTGCGGCCCCGTTTCCCCGTAGGTGCAGCTCGAATTCAAATGCCGCCGGTGGCCAAAATTTATGGCCACAATCTATAAACAATTATGATTCGATTCTTGGCTCTTTCGAGGGAATTAATGAGCGGCATAAGGCCCAAATGAAATCGACGCGGCCATATAAATGCGATTTATTGATTCCTCGCCCACAGTCTGGCACTTGTCTAGACCCATCCACCATCCACCATCCATCTATCCATCCACTGCCACTAAGCCACTAAGCCCGACTCCAGCTCCATCTTATCTTGTTTAATTTGCATATGAAATGCGCCATGTCGAGGCCCGTGTTCACATTCCCCGTGGCAAATCAAATGACATGGCCGCAAAATGTGAGCGGTCAGCAGTTTGCATGCCTGCCAACCCCAAGTCCCCCGTTCCGGCGAGGAACGAAGGGGCGTGCCGCAGTCCTGGCCCCACGGTTCCCAGAAGCCCGGCCCAAACACTGCGTTAATTTACAGAATAATGCCCAACTTCCGCGCCCAGCTTTCCAGCTCCCCCGGGGACCCTGCACTACAAATTGTCATTAGGCGCGTTTTGCTGACTGGATTTGTGTTATCGCTGCCAGCGGAGCCCTCTCCATTCCACCTATGGAAATTATAGAAAAATTTGTTTGTCCAGACTGGTTCCCGGCTCGTGCACTACTTGAAAATTGCGTGCAAACATCGACAACGTCAGAGCTGGACACAAAAGACCCAGGTTGCCAGGTTGCTACAGTGCACTGAGAGAATAATAAACAAAAGATTTGAATAAACTAAAGATACTCTTGAGAAGTAATGCTACTCCTTTTACAGTATAAGCACAGGCGCCAAAGCCCAAAAATCTATACCGCCTATACTATTACTATTCATATAACCTTCACTAACTAAAGTTTTTATTAGAGGCGTATTATAACACCATAATGCTGCTATTTAAATTTTATTTAAATTCTCATTGAGTATACTTTTAATTATAACCTTAAAAGAGACAAATATACGTGTTCTTTTGTTTAGATTTTTTTTGTAACGCGACTAGAATCTAGAATCCTCTAAAAATTGTTTTTTCCTTAGTTAATTTGTAAGATTGCTTTTTTTTTCAAGCCTCTAATGAAAGCTCTAGTTAATCAAGTTTTTAGTGCAGTGTCATAACCACCTTACGAGTATAATTTACGCCGATTTTTTCGCAGTGAAGAATGTTGTTTTTCCGTTTCCCAGCTCTTTCGTTTTTTGGACGACAGACGGCACATGGTTTCCAGCCTGCCCGGCTTATCGTCGTCGTCTGGGATTTCGATTTCGGTCAAGTCCCGGCCAGAGCTTGAATAGGGGAATGGGATGTTTTCCACTGTCTGCACGCGATATATTTCAAGTACATTTTGCACATGGCGTCAAAAAGAAAACCCAGCAGGCCAGAGCCAAGGTGCGTGGTTCATGTGCCCGGAAAAAAAATCAAACAGAAGAATGTGCTACAGTTCGTTCTGCACCGAGAGGAGCATTATGTTTCGGGGGAGCTTTGGGGCGGGTTCTCTAAACATGGGTGCAGCCTTGGCAATTTCATCCATATAGCACTCATCCTTAGACTTGATAGCTCTCAAGGGAACGGACGTACAATGTGCCCGGCCAGCACAAGGTATACTGCCATTTTCGAATGTGTTTTCTACAATTTTTGGACGTGAATTTTAGTTATTTAAATAGTTTTATTTATCTATCCCCGGCAAGTTCCTTCTTGGAGCAACCAACTCTTCTAGACTTGCATTCAAGGTATTTAGAGTACTCGAGTATCGCACATGGCGAGTCGTGCGAGCACTTAAGCCGCTTTGGCCGCCTCTAATGGCAAACAGAATGCCTCCTCGGACGGCGGGATGATAAATTAGCGCTGACACTAAAACCCTGTTAGCCTCTCCGCACTATCATTGCTCATGTCGGGCTCTAATCGCACCAGGCACTAGGCACTAGGATAGTGGCCCCGTTCGCCCCGCTCTACTCACCTTCCCAGGGACAGCCGACGATCTCGGCCCGCAGACAGACGGTGCGGTCGTACTGGCCATAAGGATAGATGCGTATCTTCGAGGCGAAGATGATCGGCTGCAGGGCGTTCTCCACCTCGCTGTAAGTGTTGATGTTGCCGGGGAGAATCTGGAACAGAGATGGAGATGAAGGTGGGGTTAGTTGGGGCTTAGTCTTCTGGGGATTCGTACCTACCTCCTTGCCCTGGATGTTCTTCCAGCGCTGCCACTTGTCGAAGCCCGGCCGCCAGTACTCGAGGACGTAGGCCTCGGTATACTCCTGGCCCTGGCCCTTGCCGAACCGGCCCTGGGTGCGGATGGCGGTGATGACATGCGTCTGGAGCAGGTCCACCTGCAGATACTCCTTGAGCGCGTTCGAGACCATGTGCTTGGGGCACCAGGCACCTCCATTATTATCGGTTTTCAGTCTGCAACGGGTAAGGATCGGAGAGGACTTTATTAATTAGGCTCCATCAACGGTAGCTACGAAAACCAGTTGCTTTCCCCCATCCCAATCCCAGCCGATACATTTCTTATGAATTAATTGACATTAAGCGTACGGCACCACACGGAGCCCCACCATCGAGCCCCGACTCCTGGCGGTTGTGGTGCGCCGTCTGGCAGCTCGTCTCGTTCGTTAAGCTGTTTGCGGTTTTAGACACAGCAGGACGTTGTCTGTGTAATTAAGGATTAATTTAACCTACACACCCGGACCCCGGACGTGGCCTAACTTTAATCAATTTCCAGCCGGTGGGAGCTGAAAGTGGAAGCTGCAAGTGGCCGCTTCGAGGGCATTGATATGTTGCTAACCACTCCCTCACCGCTTTTCGGTTTATATTTCAATTAAGTTTTACATGCTTGATTGCGTTTCAGCCGCCTTAATGCCCGGCAATTACTCAGGGGCCTCCGAGCGAGCTGCCATTAAGGCCTAGATTCACCTAACAGCGATCGGAGCCAAGACTCCTGGTCTCCTCGCCGATGGAGGCTCCGTGGCAAATTGCTTCATTCGGTCGCCTGTGCGGCTGCCAGCGGGTTATTGGAATTGAATTCGATTGCGATATTTATCTAGTGGCCGGCCAGATCGGGGTTTTATGTTAATGCATGCATCCCCATCCGCGGAATTCGTTAATAATCTCCATGTCCCCGCCTCTGCCTGAGGCTAGGGCCATTTGTAATGCTTTTCTGCGTGAATTGAGACATCGTTTAGAGCCGCTGCTGGCCAGTGATGGAGCACTGAATTATCCAATTAATCCACCGACCTAATCCGAGTCCAAAGTGCTTCATAGAATCCACCCAAATTAGCATCCTTGGCCGCCGTGCAATATTCATTACCAACTGCAATTACGGTCAAGTGCATAGATCAAAGTGGGGATGGGAAGGAAAATCCTAACAAGAGCGCTCCCACAGCCGGGCAAAAAAGGTCAATTTAATCTTCATAAAATTGCTTAGGTTCTGCCTCTCCTTTCGGTAGCCGGAGCAGAGCAAATAGCCGGAGGCGAGCCGAAGCGAGGACCCAGCGAGCAAGGAGCGTACAAACATCATTTAAAATGCTAATATCCGCAGTTATGTGCATTTCAACTTGACTTTAATTATTGTTATTGCCAAAGTTAACAATCTGCGCCATCGTCGGCTGCTCATTTCCAGCGGCTGATGGACTGGCTAACTGCCCGGCCCGGTCCCAGAGGAGGAGGAGTAGGAGCAGGAGCAGGAGGTCTCGGATTTTTTCTCTTCTCGCTGTTTGTAATATGTAAAGGTTGTAAATTTAATGGCCTGACGGTTGCGGACGATGGGCGAGGTAATGAAAATCAAACAGCGCCAGCTGTCATTAAACTAATCTCCGTAATTCAATAGCCCCAGACGGGGCCAGTCCTCGTAGTCATCCCATGACATCCTGAGGGCTCCGATTCCCTCCGCTTTAATGCATGTTCCGCGGAACTCTTCGTTTTCGGGCTAGTTAGTCTAGTTAGGTAAGTGCGCGGCAGCCGCAAATTATAATGCTGCCTGCACTTTTGAACTTTGCTGGGGCTCCGTGGAACTTTCGGCTAAGCAAATTGCAGCTCGCCTGATTGGACCCGCCGCGGCGTTTTCGGGGAGGGAGTCGAGAGACAAAAGAAGAAAGTTGCCAGCTCTGCAGAGTTTCAGCCTGTCTGTGGCAGTGGGTTAAGTCCGCGGTCGGAGCCACCGAAGGGAAATTAGTTTAAGGTGGAAACGCGAAAAACTTTTCCCCAGAACCTCTCAACTGGAGCACACTTTAATTAGAGCTCCGACACAGACCCTTCCTTGGCCCGATAAATACATCTGCCAAGAATCCACTTCGCTTGCCATTAACTCCACAGTCACTTAGTCGCTCAGGAATCGCAGCCGCACATCGCCTGTCAATCCGAGCCACTTGGTGGTTTCCGAGCCGACTGCCACCAGCATCCCACGACGATCTGCTCAGTCAGATCAGAAAGGCCAGATCCCAGACGATCTCCATTGAGTCCATGGAGCATGGAGCTGAATCACACAGAAATAAAAAAAGAAAAAACGAGGTTTTCTCAGGTGGCTCAGCCTTTGGCCATTGGCCGCGGGCCAAAGAGCCTGTGCCCGCATCAAATGTTAGTTGCAAGTCCCGATTTCGATGCCCGTTCCCGCTTTGTTTTAGCTTTTCGCTGCCAGTTCCTCCTTGGTATAAATTCCGGTTAATCGTGGAGCAGTGGGAGCTGGGGGAACCGGAGCAAGACAAAATGTATTTTGTTTATCTGCGACGTGCTCATCACGCGTCGTTTTTGTGGTTTTACTTTAGTGCCGCCATAAAGGGTTAATGTTAATGATGCCTTTGTGGTGGTGCTGGTGGTGCTTGGTTGTCAGTCAGCCCTGCAGTTGAGTGTTTTTTAAGTGCATGTCCATAAAGGCAGACAGCAAATTATTACGGCCAGCGAAATGAAGAAAGGCCAAGAACGGATCTCCGAGTGCTCCTCTGTTTGCATTGATTTCTGGCCCGTAACTCACGTGGTAATTGACATGTTTATGGGCCTGAATGGACTCCCCCACCAGCTCGGATGGTGTCATCAATCATGGCCAGGGCGTGCAATTGCGAGACTTCCGCTTCAATCCCGCATTGCCTCACCTCGCACTTCCTGGCAGTCCGCTCGAGGGCTCTCATAAACTTTAATTCAAACGAAAATGCGTCAATAAAATGTAAACAAAAGCGGAGAAAACCAAATAAAACTAAAGGCATTCCAGCCTGAACTCTTTGATCCAAAGGGGGGAAGGGATAACCAGTTTGTGCAGCTCAGAAATGGCATTTAATTAGCCGACTCTTTCTTCTTGGGGCACCGTCCGCTGTCACATCCATTCAACGGTTGCCGCTCCGCTTGCATATTCATGGACAGATTTCCCGTCGCCAGATAGATGATCCCAAATAGCCCCAAAGGGCGCTAGCCGAACACCAAATATTTTCCACTCTGCTCGCGAGATATGCAAAACGAGTTCCGATATTTATTGAAGTCGCTCGCTTATCTGCGGCGTTTTGTTTCTGGGGATTTGGTATTTTCACGATCTAACTGTCTGTGTCATAACATAAATTTCGGTGTTTGCCGTTTGTCGGATGAGCGGTGGCCAAAGTTTTCGATTTTATTGACTTTGCCTTATCGGCTAATGAAGTTGTCTATAAAATTAGCAATTAAATGAACACGCCGGCCAGCGGCATGGCAGATAAGCCCCATCGCCTTCGTGGGGCGGCCTGGAGGTTAAATGGTTAATGAGCCGGATGAAGCGGACCGAGTGGTCATAAAAGCTCCGCCCAGCCTCAGATCTTCAACGCTGATCTCGGGAGATATGCCCTCTGATTTATATTTCTCTAGGAGCCTCCATAGATCCATTATTTCCCGGTAAACAATATGTTATTTTATATAGATTTCATTAAAATGTTAATCTCTATAGCAATATATATAGTTTTCCCATCTTTATAGGCCAGAACTTACCTTGCATGTTGAGGTCCAACGAAGCCCGTATCGTGGGCCGAGCTCGCTGTGATTTGAGCATCTGTTATGGCCAACGACTCCATGCCCAGGGGCACATTGCATGTGGCTGGAAAGAGGGAAAAAGCGGAAAAATTAAAAATATGCTTGAATTTTAATTTCGAAAATGAAGCGAGCGTTAATTAATTGCGATGGGAGCCACATGAAAGCGGACTGCAGCCCCCTTACCGCCCCATCCCGTCGAATCTATCAAAATAAGTCGAGCGTCAGTTTGAATTCTTTGACATCTGCTGGAAGGGGCAGCGCCTGTATTCATATCAAGGTATGGGTCCCTGTCATTTGCCAAAGTCAACTCCGGAGTCCGGACTGGCAGAACGTCAACTACTTTGCTTAATTTATTGCCTACCAATTGCATCTGCTCCTTCGCTTCGCCTTCGGTACGGAAGGAGGAGCAGCCCCAGTCTGACAGTCGCCTGCTGACATTTTCGCCAGAATCAACACTGATTTGACATGACTTTTGTTGCCCCGGCCCAGCAGGCCCACCACGGGCCAATCCCACTTTTGATCTCCTCCAGCCCAAGGTGCGTGCATTCGTTTAGAAGTTTATAAATAAACACACACGGGCCAGTTTCTAGGGAGGAGCGAGGGAACGAGGGAGCACTCAGCCAACCAATTCAAATTGAGCTTGTGGATGCGGATGCTGAGCAGGTTCCAGTTCGTGATTCAGAGATGTGTGCTTGCAGCATCAATTGGGGGCGTTTTTCGAGATCTTAAAGTTGTTAGCTTTGTAGATACAGAAAAGTATTTTAAATTGGACACTTAAGAGAGCTTTGGGATAGTATAAATATTCTTAAATATTTAGACAGCAATAGTTCTGACATCTTTCATAATTTACATTATTTAAATTTACTTATAAAACTCCTAACCAATTATAAATAAGAATAAGCCATGGTATATCTCTTTCTTAGTCGATACATTCCTTCTCTGTAGGCTGATTCCCTTGCACTTGATTGGATCCGACAGCTGTCCATGCAAATGCTGGGCGAGGCCACTGAGAGACCCCAGGGTCCAGACCAGACCAGACCGGGCTGGGTCAAAAGCCAGCAGAGCCGGGGTCTCGAGTGCCGGCTCACCCCTGGACCGGATCTGAGGCTGCGACAGTGCACTCCCTGCATATTGCAAGTGCAGTCGCTTGGAAAATTGTTGCATGTTTTGCTAACTCAACTCGCTCCGATGTGTCTAGCCCCAATAACAACAGCAGGAGCAGGAGCCGGAGCAGGGCGCTCCTTTGGCATGTGTTTGCTCTTCGGAAGCGGGGCAGGGGCTAAGTGCAAATATTGCTGAGGCAACAGCAGAGTCTTGAGTTCTCGTCCTCGTGCGGAGGCATCCGAAATGAACATGTTTATAGATTTGTATTTATGTATTTGGCTTGCTTGATTAACTATAAATATTATGGCAGAGGGATTTGACGTTCGGGGGGAGCTAGGAGGGGCTATTGTGACAGATGAAGACGCCAGTTGAATGACTTCATATGAGTTCTTCGTCTCGTCGGGCAATCCGGTTAAAAAATATATTCACAAACTTCTGCTCAGTGCTTATCGTACTCCATTCTTGCGGACCAGAATTATTCCAAATGGAATTCATTTCGGAAATCAATAAGCACGGCCCTTCCAGTCCACTGCCCGCCGAATGGCCAAGTTTATGTACTCCCCATTCTAATGTAACATCCCCTTGTGAGTCCCGTGGGGGGTCCTGGGCTGTCGCCAGAGAAGCCTCGCACAAATCGCATCGAATTTATGAACCGCTGACATGCCACGGCCATTGAAATTGGCCATAATCCTAAGCCACGTTGCTATGGCTTCATTAAAGCGCTCTCCCCCACTACCGGGTACTGGCTTTGGCTCTCTCTTTAGAGACGGCATTAAAAATGTCAATATGCATATTAATGAGCCGGAGTTAAAGCCACGTTAAGCCAGAAACAGAGGGCCCAGAGCCATGTGGGGACGGCTGCAGCCTGTCCAGATGGGGGACTCCCTGTGGCGCGTCTTCTGGTTGCAGAACCCCAGCCGAGCTGCCTGTCACTGGCCGGCGAAATGATGGGCCACATAAAAATTGCTTTCAATGTCAATTAAAATAGATTTAGCCAGCGAGTACTAGACCAATCGGACCAGCCTCTTGATTGATTCGTGGGTTGACCCCTCTCTTTGACCTCTTGACTCGCTTATTAAATCAATTCATCTCGCCCTTCCACTCACCAATATCGAAGGCCGCCGCGGTCGGCGTGTTGAGCATTGAGCAGCCACCGGCGATCACCAGCGCCCAGAGGCTGAGCGTCCATCGAGTGGGAGCTGTGGAGCGGGTGGAGGAGGGTCTCAGGCGACCCTGGGCAGAGGCTGTGGGTGGTGAGCGGGGTGGGTGGGAAAGGCACTGGCGGGAGAACATGATGCTGCTGCTGCTGCTGCTGCTGTCCGTGGTCGCTTCACTTGGCGACGTGTGCTTCATAGCGGTGACTCCAAAGTGGCAGTGAGATCTGCAAGGGAAGAAGAGAAAAATATAAATATATATATATATATAAAAGCAAATATTTCAATTCTAAAATATTTTACGGATCCTTTATTGTTGGCGTCTTTTCTTATTGCTTGTTCGATCTTTTCTCTATCGATATATCGGTTACACTACCGATCTAACTATTCTCTATCGGTAATATATAAATAATCTTAATTTTAGATTTACATTAGTTTACACAATTTAGCTTTATTCCTTGTGTAAATGCTCTAGCTGATGGGCACGCATCGATCAGATTGCGTCAAGTGTGGCTGGGTGCTCTGTGTGGCCAGCTTTGTCTGGAATCCACCCAACAACCCAACCTGCGAATGCTGTCTGGTCAGGCAGAAAGCACACTTCGTTATCGCATCACTATGCTTTAACTGCGAACGAATCGGAAACTTAATTGACGCCGGATAAGTCAGAAACCAGCAGAATATGCAGCAGCCTGTCGTCATCGTCATCGTCATCGCCACCGTCTCCGCTCCGTCTTCGTTGACTTTTCCCTGGTCTACTCTGGCCTGAATGAATGCAAAGTGAATGTGCGTGACGAGCAACAGCCGGGGGCCGGAGACCCGGAGGATGACTTTGTGCTTTTCATTTAGCATTATTTTGCAACAATTTCTGCAGGGGAGCATACATGTGAGAGGAGCCAGGAGCCGGTCGAGATGCCGTAGAAAGCGGCCAAAGCAAACACAGTTCGCCCCCCTGGACGCCCATCCTCAGGCTGGTTATCCATTCACCGACGACTAAGCCAGTTTGCGCTTTAACTTAAGGCCGGCCAGCCGGGGAAACCGGAGCACAGAACCGACGCCGGCTGGCGGAGCAATTTAAGGCAGAAGCTCCCCGAGAAACGTATTTAGCTTATGCAAAGCGAGCGGCGGAGTGACGGCAAAAGGGACCAAAGGTACGGCGCAAAAAGGCTGAGATATGGCGGCCAGTCAGCCGGCAAAAGGACATTCTAGGCTCTATGTTTGTGTTTAGTTTGCGAAATTTCTTTTGATGTCTTTTAATTTTAATGAGTTGGGATGTGAACGGGGCGCCAGCTGTCCCAAGTAAAACTAATTAGAAGGAACAAGGGACTGAGGACGGTGGAGTGGCCTAGACAGAGGCTTCAGACTCCATTGTCCTGCTGCCAGGTGTGCAGCATAAGGAAGCTGCACAGTCTTATAGGAGAGTACACTCTGTTCTTCTGCCGATTTCCATCTAATAAATGTGGCCATCCAGCCTGTCGTGTGTATCTACATGTGAATGGTCCGAAGAAAACCCTATCCTGCTGGTTGGCATGCAAAAAGCGTCTACGTCATGGGGCAATTTGTCACGCAACTGCTGCTCCCGCCTCTGCAGAATACCTTCACCCATGCCCAGTCCACCCACTGTACCACGTGTGTGCTGCTTCATGCCCTTGTCGATAACTCAGCGCTTAATTGCTCATCTTTCAACGTCCAGTAACAGCTCCAGTGCCAGCTCCAGCTCCAGCTCCAGTTCGAGCTCCTGGCCCAGCGAGCAATTATAAAAATTCTCCACGAGCAGGGAATGTCTGAAAAATGCTGGCTGTCATAGTTTCAGCTCGCTGCCGACACACGATGTAGGTTAAATTAATAGTGACACTCGGCGCTGCACCACCTGGCGGTGTCTTGGAACTCGCTTTGCCGTTGGCCAGGTTCCTGCGTTTCGAACAACTTTTTCTCGATCCACCGCACTTTTCGCAGGCGAATATTTCATAAATTGAAATGTACAGTTAGTTAATTACACGTTCAATTAGCTCCAAAAGAGTGGCATTAGCCAGGCCGCAGTTTTTACCGCTGTCATTGAAAGATTTATCGACTAATGGCCAGCCAGAGGAAGCGAGGAAGATCATTGCAGGTTGCGTGTTATATAATGGCTGGCTCTTCTTAGCCCCCATTAAAGCATCCTATAATCTGAGGCCAGTTGGGACCCTTTAAATCCCCCTCGAGTCCCGCACAATCTCCCACACCCGGGCAGTCCAATTTAGTCGACTGACGCAGGGAGGGAGGCCATCAATCAAAAAAGTTTCCATTTTAAATGTCAACACATTCCCACAGCCCCTCTCCTGCCCGGAGCTGGGAGCTCTGAGCTCGGAGGAACTTTCTATGGGCGACTCGAACTAAAACAAATTGCCGCCGAGCGCTAAAATTTAAACATCAAACTGTCTGTTGTGTATGTGTGCTGGGCGGACTTCCTGATTAACCCGAAAGGGAGATTGCTTCCAGAGAGAGAAGTAAAAATCCGGCAAATAGCAGAAATACCAGCAACCAAATTGATTAATTGACGGAGCACAGTTTTCGTGGAAAAGAATCTGGAGCGCACATCGGGCGCACTCGCACTCTCGGTTATATACATATAGTAGGCCACATGGCCCGGCACAATTTGCATAAATCGAAACACAAAAGCCAGCGAGCTGCTCTGGAAATCGGGAGCGAAAGATATTTATCTTGTTCAGTGTCAAATTAAGTTGATCAATTAAGCAATTGACGTCGGAGTGAAAAATGCACAGTCAGAGTTTGCTGAAAGGGCGCTGCACACGCACAACAAGTGAGGCAAATTGTGCAGGATTGGGTTGGTGCTGGTGTTGGAGCCTGGGACTTCGACTGTGGACCCTTGCTAGTGACAATTTCTGTCAATTCAGCGGCGCTAATCAAGCAAGAGACAGCCAAGCATTTAAATCGGGTGCAGCAGCTGGCTGGAGGCCGAAGGCCGGAGGAGTGGGGCCACTAAGAAGGGACTAGACAAATTGGCTGCGATTGCAGCGGGAGCGGGTTGGGGTTGGGGAGTTGCCTCAAAGCCAACGACATGCGGGCAGGTTCCGCAAAGCAGCCCGGCAGACAGCCAACGTCATATAATCCATCAACTCCGCAGACAGTTGCAACAGCAGCAGAAGCAGGAACAGTAACAGAGACAGAAGCAGAAGCAGAAGCAGCGGCGACGACTCGCATTTCCCTCAGTTGTAATCAAATCAAATGACATTGCAGACACACAGGCAGCAGCAGCAACTTTGTTGGAGCCTCTAACCAGGACCTCCTCCTTCTCCTCGAGTTCGGTTCCTGGTTTCTGGTTCCTCCTGCGGCCATTGTCACATTTGATGGCCAACACTTTTGATGATTTAATAATGGCTCGGCCGAGGAACCCGGGACTTAGTTGCGTGCGGAGTGGACTAGAAGGGATTTAATGGCAGCCAAGGAAATCCTCCCGACAAAACCCGGAAGAGCGGCACAGACGTCGTTGAGTCCCGACGGAACAAAGGCCCATCCATGAAGAACCATCGATACCCAGTCAGGCGGCGGCAGCTCCCCCCTGCCCGCCCTTAAAGCCGGGCCTTCAATAAAAAATTTGCATAGCAGTCACAAACCAAAGACAGTTGACAACTTTTTTATTTGCCCGTCGTCTGGGTGAAAAGTCGCCCGCCTTTTCCCGCTTTCCCCGCGTGACGCATTTGTCTATTACTGTGACAGGCTCGACAGGCAGGCCCGAAGAGCCCTCGACGTTGCGAGACGCTTGAAGGGCCGAACGGGGGCACTTAAAGCCTGTTCCTATTGATTTTCGAATGGCAAACATTCAGCCAAGTTCATTAAAGTCACATCAGAGGCGGAAGTACCAGCCGCGCCTCCGCTTTCAGACCGCAAATAGACACAGCTACAGCGGCGGCAGGAACAACAAACAAACGGAGCGGCCACAAATCAACGCCTAACCGCAGGGGCGGTTGGGGGCAGTTGGGGGGCGGAAGGACCCCCGGCAGAAGGACCGAAAAAAAGGCGACGCCGCCATTTTGTCTGTCCCCGTCGTCGTCGAGTCGGCCATTAAATATGCAAAAAGCAACATGCGAAAAAAGTGTTGCATACTTTTAGTTGCTGCGTCAAACCGCAAAAAGGCAGCAGAGCGGAGGAGCGGCGGAGCTCCCAACAGGAAGCCGGAAAAATAAATAGGAGGAAGGAAGAGAAGAGCTGCCACCTTTTGTCCTCCTCCTCCCCATCCTCCTCTCTCTCTCTCTCTCTCCGTTTCTCCTCGCTGTCTCGCTTTGCTCTCCTTCGCGAGCCATTCATTAGCATAGACATAGAGAAGCAATATTGAATTTCTATGCCAGTGTGAGTGCCTGAGCCAGAGGGGGCGTGGGCGTGGGAGTGGGAGGCGTGTGAGGTCGCAAGGTTGCGAAAAAATGTTTCACGCTTTGGTGAGCTGAGGAAATCACAACGAGGCAGTGGAGCGTGAGAAGGGCAAGGCAGGAGCCCTAGGAAGGAGAACGGGTCCTGACAGGCTCAAGCAGCGCCTGGGGATCAAATTAGTTGAGTTTTTTGAAAAGAATGCGGCAAATTCTAGACTTTATGCATGATAAGTGGCGAGCAAAGTGCTGGGAAAGGGGTTCCAGTCCTAGCAACGGGAATATGAGAGCCCAGAGCTGGAGCCCTGAAGTGGCAGCCCGACAGTCGTCACATGTCAGTTAGACAAACAGGAAGTGGAAAACGAGGAAGCGCAATGATATTGACAGCAGTTACCCAGAGGAACGGGTGCTTGTGCTTGAGAGAAATGGGAGAAGGAGAAGCACATGACGGGCGCTCACATGGAAGTGATCTGAGACTTAGTAGTAATCACTGAAATAGAGAATGGATCAGGGCAGAGACTCCAATTTAGGGGTAAGAATCCTAAAGACACCTTCACCGAATAATTTCATCGATTAAATTCGCGACAAGATCACGTAAAGGCCCTTTTATCTTCTGAGAGCTGCACTGCCTACCTTTCTGAATTCCTAAAGGCTTCAAAGGCATTCCCCTGGGAGGGGGCTTGGGCCATCAAAGCGGATCTCTCGTCTGGCTGTCACCCTCCCCAAGCCCCTGTCCGCGGTCGGACCACTCAGGTCTGTCAATTGAAGGAGCTGCTCTGGCGAAACTTTGCCGAACTCAGAGCACATCCTGTTACCCGCTTTGTCTGCGGTTTGTCATCATCCACATTGTCATAGTCGGCGGCGTCGTGTGTGGGCCTCTAAAGGAATTTTTATGAATTATAAGCGGGGCTTCTCCACAAAAAGGAGGAAAGGAAGAAAAAACGAAATATGTAAAAATGTTTTTGAAAACATTTTCGGAGGAGGATGACAGCGACAGCCAGCGACATTGACAATGAGGCGGTAGTAAGTGGCTGCCAGCCGCGCTCGACAACAAAGCGCTGATTGACAGGAGGGCGCACACAAAGGGGTGAAGCCTGGTGGATGGCTGAGGGAGACTGGATGCCGGCACACAGATGCAACCAGCAAGCAGACAGTCGTTAGGCCGATCAACGGAGCGTGGCCAGGACATGTGGGCTGAGGACTTGAGCTCTCGCCCAAGCCCTATCGATTTTCCGTATTATAATCGGACCCAGCGCGGGCTGCGTCCTCGGATTTTTGGGTTCAATGTGCAAATGCAGATGCGACTCGGCGGGCCGGGTCGGGTCGGTCATTTCCATTGCTTTTCGGCTGTTGCTGTTGCTGTTGCCGCCGCCATCCAGACAATTTAGCAACGCTTGATTAATTTTTACGACGCGCACTGTAAGTGAAAGAAACAACAGAGCCCCTGTCACATCCGCCCCCATCCTGCCCTGCCAGGTGAGCCACTCGCAGATGAGGACGAGGAGCTGAGCTCATCAGTTGCCTCGTGGCTCGTTATGACAGGCCGGCGCATTTAACAAATGATTGCCGTGGCTCAAATTATAGTTAATCATAGAGTCGGACTCTGTTTACCCTGCCCTGCCCCGTGGCTGACTGCACGTGGCTCTGTACTTTGGGGCCTGGGCGGCGGGGGAGTCTCGTTTTGAAATCGGACATGTACGAGTGTACTTCCAGCAATTGTGTCACAGCCGCTCCATTTGGCCAGGCCGGGACGGGAGGGCAGCGGTTCTTTAACGGCAAACGGCACCCGGAACGGGCGGCGGCGAGTTGTAAAACAATCGTTTGGGGTTCGCTTGCGGGTTTTGTGGTCATAAAACCGACCGACAGAGGTTCCGGGCTGCTGTTTGCCCCCGTTGCAGGAAGCCTTTATTAGCCGGGGGCCTAAACATATCTTAAACAAGGTAATGGGCATTAACCGAATGGGTTGCCAAGCCGGATAAGTGAGTGCTACTTGAGGCTAGCGTAACTTGGTGGAGACTTGCGACACAGTAAGGGAAATATTTATGGTACATGGTGCATATTTTAGCTACTAAAAACCAGTTTTCCTGCTAGCATGAAAGGGGGTAATTTCTTCTTGTATTTACTTTATTCGCACATAGCCCGGGTCCTTTGAATATTCCCTCACCCCTCTCTAAGGGCACATTCTTCTGATAAACCATCGCCATCGCTTTTCAGCTCAATTACATTCGGTGGAACCGGAGTTCCCGCTTAACCCTTTCATCTCCCAGCTGCCGCTCACTCCCAACCGGGCCGAACAACAACATTTGGCACTTAACCCTCTGAAAAGAACCCATTTGATGCTCTAATTACGGCAACATGCTGTCCATTTGATAAAAACCCTTGATGTTCGAGGGCGCCCTCCTGAATGACAAGTTTGGCTAGCAGCATATTTGACACCTGCCGTGTGTGGCCCTCGACGATTTCCCCTGGGAGCTAGCTGGAACTTATCAGGGGCTTGGCCAGCTCTGCAATCCCTGAATTGGCCGACTAAGCGGGAACAAGCTGGGCATTTGCTATCGGCATGTGTTGACGGTGAAGAATCGCATTGCATGTATGACACAACTTTGTCAGGGAGTCAGGGAGTACGGGAGCGGGCCCTGATTAATGAGCCGAGCTCCGTTGCATTTGGCAACTTAGAACTTAATTACCAAACCAAATTATTTGTGTTGCATCTTCGCCTGGACTGAGACTTCCCGCATTTTGATGGATTCGTGGGCTGGGCTGGGCTCGGTCTGGGCTGGCCCTGGATCGGGGCTAATGACGCTTCATTGCTTTGTGATGCGTAAAATATTTGGATGACGCCGACGATGGCTAATTTCGGCCCCAGCAAGCGGCAGCGACTTGCCTGAATGCCTCCGGTAGAGGAGGAGTGGGCCCGAGCGATCAGAATGATCTGACAAAGGGCGCGGAGCATGCGGGAAGCCATCGTCAAGTTGATGAGCGGCGATTCATTTCCGCTGCGGCGCATCCGAGGGGCAACTTTGTCTTCAGAACACACACCACACATATTTTATTTGCTCCTCGGCGATCGCAATTTCGCGCAGTGAACTGTAACCGAGAGTTAATTAGCTCGACGAAATCGTCGCCATAATAGTCGCTTCTAGGGGCACTCCGGAGCTATTTACATACAAAACGCATGAACAGCGGAGGAGGTCGGTATAAGGGTCGCAGACACAAGGAAGTCGAGCAGGAAATCACAATGTTTGTGAGGTCTGAATGGATAATAAAAAAGGGTTCGTCTTCTCGGCCGATAAGAGGGTGTGGGAACATCAAATCGAAGAATGTTGATGCCCTTACTTTGGTAACCTTACAATGCTTTCCATCGGCTCTCTCTCCGACTTCTGTCCAGTTTCCTTGCTCCTGACAGCTGGAAATATTTGAGGCACTTCAACACACACAACTTCTTTTTGTTTGCAACTAATTAGACGTCAGAGGAGGGCGACCACAAGTTGCCTTTAAGCCTCGAATGTGGCCAGCACATACAATAAAACCGTCAACAGCAGCAGCAGCTATAAGGCTGGCGCCAAGTCATTACTCGAGAAATTCTCAACAACATGCCAAGCAGCTTGGAAACTCGCACAGCCACGGATTCGGATACGTTTGGCTACTTGGAGGGACGCAGCACTCGAGCGGTTTTTTCACAAGTGCCAGAGCAGCAGCCGCAGCCGAAGTTATTTTACAATTTCACACAAGAATAAGGCAGCCCAAGAGCCCGAAATAAAAAACTAAAGACAATAAAAACAGAAACAAAAACAAAAACCAGAAAAAACGGGGAAAAAAAAAGGCCACTGGGGGCAGAAACGAATTACATATTTCTGTTGGGAATGCCGCCAGGGAGGGGCGTTGCACAAATTGAAGAAATTGTGGCACCTGTGCGCCGTCTTTGTGGCCGTATCTGTGTCTGTATCTGTATCTGTATCTGTATCTGCACAAGTATCCGAACCTGTAGCTGGAGCAGCCGCCTTCGCTGGCGAGCCAAACAAATAAACTTGCGGCCAAGTTATGACAGTCGACTGCTGCCACCGTCGAGGGCCGCAGGAAACATTATTCTTGGTTAGATGCTAATTAATTAGGAGACGTGGAGGAGTAGGAGTAGGCCAGCAGCCAGGGGCCACTTCGGTGGCATTCATGTGGGAAGCTACACGCTCTCTTCGAATCGGCAGGAAAAACGCCTGAGATGCAGACGAGAATGACATTTGCTGGGGCTGCGCTCCTCCAGTGCCTGACAGGTATAAATTATATTGATTGTTGTTTTCGTCAGCCTCTGGGAAATTAGGTTAAATGGGGAGAAGGCACTAATATTGATTGTGGCAGGCAGAAGACATATTTTTACGGCGACATATGCACTCTGAGGCTTATTTTCACCATTTTAAATGCAAACAAAACCACTCCGAGTACGTCCAACTGCCTCAAATATTTGCCATTGCATTTCACAATTGCACAGTGCTTTTAATTTATTTTAGACTGCAGTTTTTAATATTTTTACGCCTGGTGCAGCAAATAATAGAATTTGATGACATTTTAATGCCATCAAATACGCATTCTAAATGTTTTAATTGAATTTGACGAATGTGCTATTGCTTCAGCAATAAACCAAGGAAAATTAAATTGGTTTATGATGAAATTATTATGTTTTTGCTAGCCATAAGAGTGCTATCTGTTTGCTATCTTTAAATATACCATATTAATTATTTTCTGATTAAAACTAAACCCATTGTAAAAGCAAAAGTCTGTGAAGTTAACTTCTCCTCTACCGTCTTGATAATAAAACAAACAAGCACGGACCCCAAGCTAATAAAAAAAATTAATAATCGACCGCGAATCGGCGCTTGGGGCGGATCGGGCTCGAGATCCCAAGCCCCTTTGGCAGATTCGCCCGCCTGCTGCCAACTTGTTTACACAAATTTTAATTGGTGTAATTATGATTTTTACACGAAATTAATTATGCATGCGCGATTGCGCGGCTGCATCTTCGCGGCCGCCGAAGACTCCGACTCAGACTCAATATCCAATTCCGTTTCTAAACAAGGGTAAATCGTGAAACTTATTCACGAGAGGGAAAAGAATGCGGAGGAAAGCGAAAGCGAGGCTGGGGAATTTTAATTGCCAGGCATATTTCCACCAATTACCCCGCCGAGCAGCAGGGAAAATTATGAAATACGGGGGCCGGAGGAGGAGCGGAGCCCCGACCTGGCGAAGTGTGAAGTTTCCAAAGGCACACAACTGCATCTGGCAGATAAGAATCTGTGCAGGAAAAAGATCTTTCTTTCTATGATAAAGTCGCCTGCTCCGCACGAGAAATGGGAAATTTTCTGTCTAGATTTTACGACCTCGCCGACGCTGCCTCTCGTATCTATAAGATACAGCAGGTTATTTTGATTAGCCCAAGATGTTGACAGTTTGACTCTTTGTTAATTTGTGTTTAATTAACGATTCGAGGGGACCGCCACTGCTTTTTGGGCCCAGAAAAATGGGTTAAACACTCCAAGAATGCGAGCAATGTGGAGAACAAACATCCGGGCTCGAATATTATGTGGAGTTTTGTTTATATTTATTTCACAGAAGTCTACAAGGAAGTTCTGGCTTAACTTGAAGTCTTTTTCCAAATACTTTTGCTAATTGACCGAGAGACTTGTTTCTGCCGACTTAATTGCTTGTTTGCGGCCTTGTCTGCGACTGAATATTTATTTATGCAATTGTGTCTGTGCTTAATCCTGTTTATTTACATAATTGCCGTCGGCCTATCTGTGTCACTTTTCGCCGAGAATCAAGTGCAGTCGCAAATAGAAGTTTGCTGAGTTTCATAAATCTTTCACAAACACCTTTCTGGGCACAACTCACCTCGGTTCGTAGTTAAATTCGATTTTCAGGCTGATTGTAATCCGCAGTGGGTCGAAAAGGGTGCGCGATGGAAAACACTTTCTGTAACTTGTTCACTGGGCCACAACTGATCTGGTATTTTGTATTTCGTATTTCGTATTTTGTATTTCGTATTTTTTATTTTGTATCTTGTATTCTGTATCTTGTGCTAAGGCCACTTGCCGCGCGGCTGTTCCGGCAGCCCTTACGCGGCACACTTCACCACACACTTCGCCCCGCTTTGATGGCGCCCGCAGGTGCACAGTTGCCGCATCCTGGCCACCTATCGATCTTTGCACTCGATCTGATTCCGACACCGATAACGATTTTCGACTTGGTGGCTGATAGCTGATGGCTGATGGCTGATGGCTGAGAGCTGAGACCTGAGAGATTCGCGACGCGCGGTTGCAGAGCCGAGAGCGTTGTTGTTGCCACGAGCGCCGGGATGAGACTGAACGCGGGGGTGCGACTGAACGACTGAATGCTGGCTGAATGTTGCCGGAACGCGCCGAACGAAGTCTGACGAGCGATTGAATCGGCCGACTGCTGCAACTGGCAGCGGAGCCGCCACCGCCGCCACTGTCGCTCGGCTGTGGCATGCAAGTGGATGCTAAGAGAGCCGAAGAGCGCTCGGGTCGGGGGTGGCACCGCACAGAGAGCGCTTCGTTGAGTTCCTCGACGTGGAACTCTCTTCTGTGGACTCCATGTGGCCCGCATCTCAGGTGCATTGCATGCACTTTTCGGAATGATTTTTAATTAACGAATCTGGAGCTTCACATTGAAGGAAAGTCCCTAAAAGTGATAGAAAAAACAAGGGACTTAGGAAATCCCTGGTGAAACTCTGTCTCTCTGCCTGACAGTCCGCGCAGTGCTTCAAGAGAGTGGCACTCACCTGCCCAGGCAACTCACCTGTCCGCTTCAAACTTCATTCGCAACTCCACATCAACGGCGTTCTCTTCGAGCGCCCACACTCTCTTTTGGAGTTGAGTATAAGAGTTTTCTTGCCGTTTCGTTTCGTTCCGCTGACGGAACGGGTGGAATGCGGTCGGAACACAACAAAGAGCAAATTCGAACTGTTGATTTGTTTTTACTTTCGCCGAGGCGCACTCTCTTTTTTCCTCTTTTGAGGGTTGTCGCCTCCGATTGATGCTAGATTCCATCACTGAATGGCAACAATGTTACTAGGTTTTACCGCAATCTGGTCCGTTGGTCTTACTTTTTATAATAATTTACACTTACAGTCAGGAGACCATAATAAATCCAATTTAAAGGAACATTTAAATCTTTTGCTGTACATTTTATAAGTCTTCTTTGACTTTTTTGGGATTTTAATATTTCAATCTAATTACCCATCGAATTTCGAAACATTTTTCTTGATTTGAATATAGTTAAAAACTACGTTTTCTTAGTTTATAATAACTTTTAATAAAATTCACACCTACATTTTTTATTTATTTAGAAGGAGGTTTATGAAATAAAAAAATGTAAATAATAAAAAAAACATACTGAAGAATATGGTTTAAAAGATTTCAAATAATTTATTGGACAATGTCTACATTCTTTAGTATATTCTAGTATATTTTTTCTAAGTTTTGCATATCCGAAAGAACAATTTTAAGCCTTTTTCTAATATTTGACCTATTATATAGTATTAAATAATTTAGGTACAAAATTAGAAAAAGGCTAAAAATTTGTTCTTTCGGATAAATAGTATAGGTACAATATTGGAAAAAGGCTTAAATTTGTTCTTTCGGATATGCAAATCTTAGAAAAAATTAAGATCTGCGGGGAATTTTTCTGAATTATAAATTTAATTTTTTTAGATTTTACATTTAAATAATACCTAAATAGGTTATGCCAAATGTTAGCCCGATGCATTATTAATTTTGTCCGTATTAATATCCCCTTTCCCCTATCCCTCATTGCAAATCCCCCCAAGAGAAGGAAATGGTTGAAATTCCTGGGCCCCGCTGATGTATTTCGAATAGTTGCGCTCGCATTAATCAAGGTACAAATGCGAGCAGGCGCTGAGGCCCAGATGCAGATACATTCGCCGTGCGTAACGCGCGCCGCAACTTGTCATAATGCGGCATTATGGCCCGAGGCTTAGTCCCGTCGAGATTTCGCCGCAGAGAGCTGCGGCGCAGGGGAGTGTGGTGGGAACGCCGATCTTGTCATGATTTATTGACGCTTCGGTTCGATTGTGCTATACGAGCCTCGAGTCCAAATCTGCGGTGGACTGGGGAGTTAACATACTGAAAGGGACTTGTAGATGGTATCGCCGGGCGGTTAATGATATCGCTGGCTCGCGCTTGATTGATTGGTCGCTCACAGTTGAGAAGGCTGCTAGCCGTGGGCCTTTGTCTGCAGTCGTTACTTTCGAATGTTTGATTTGGTGACACAGTTTTCAATGGTTCCATCGAAATCAATTGACTCCGCGCCTAATCCTAAATCAAATCGGAAATGCTTGAACCGAAATGCAGGCCAGTCGAACTGGGTTTCTTATTATTATATTATATTGAATTTATTTTAACAATAAAGCGTAAAGACAGTTAAGTTCCAGATTGTTTTAAATATCTCAACCAACGACTAGGTTCCAACTTCTTCTCTAAGTAAGAATACCCTCCATCCAGGCCAGATGCAATCTTACCGCGTCCATTCGGCCGAAGACAAACAACTTGAGCTGACAGCTAAATATGAAGAGCAAACAATCTGTATCTGGGTATCCGAGTATCTGAGTATCTGACTATCGGGCTGATAAATTCATTGAGTCCTCCTCGTACGCGCAATGTAAATATTCATTCATGATAACGCGCCAGTTGCCGGCGACTGTCCGCCGTTCGCCGTTCAGCTCCTCGGCTAAATATTCCACTCTTGTTGTCCGCCGGCAATTTGTATATTTATCTGGCGAGCTGATTGCATTTTTGTGTAAATTCTTGGCCATAGCCACTTGGCCGTCCATCCCCGTCCCCTTAGAGTCCCGCATTTGTTGACAAGCCGCTTGACAGACAGCGCATGCGCAGCGTTTTCGCCGCGCTGAGTTATGGATCGAAGTTGGCAATGCTCCGGCTGTCTGCCGATTGTTTGCCGACTCGGAGTCGGAAATGACAAATGGCCAGTTGACACATTTGGCGTTTCCTGCAGGAAGGAGTGGTCTAGGTCTCAAAGTTCGATCGGTCATTATTGAAATGAGGGAAATCATTCAATTCCCCACAAAGTCACTCTAGATGCTCCCCTTACTCTGCTCGTCTATGGGCCAGCATCTCGAGATCTCCAGCGTGTGCCAGTTGCGAAAGTTTGCACTGACTCGATTCACAAGTTTAGGCAGGTCTCCTTCCTCTTGACTTGCTCGTCGAGAGTCGCCCCCAGCGACTCCCGCCCAGCGCCTGCCCCGAATCAATTGAAGGAGCTCGCCATTCAGATCACGTACACGCATATCAATTGTTACTGCTTCGAGGCTCTGGCAAATGACGGGCCGGGAATGGGTGAATGGTTGAATGAGTGAATGAGCCAATGAATGCGGGGGTGAGTGAGTGACGGGTTGCCTGCCAGAGCTATAGCTTGTCTGGGCCTCATCCTCCAGATTCTATATGCATATTGACGGGCTTGTCGGCTGCCTGGTATCCGTTATCCAAGGCTACGCCGCCAAAACGCCGAAGAGAGTATCGAAAGTTTGCTGCAGCAGCTTGATTGGCCAAATCCATTTAACCAAATAAGTGGATCAAGCTCTCGGAGGTGGATCTACCACAAATAAACTGGCTCATAAACTTTGCTGGCTGCAGGTGGCCACCAGCCAAATGGTAGTTTAGGAAAAGCAATTTGGGATTCCACCCATAACTGACAAGTACTTAACACAGGCATGATTCCAACATTTGCAGCCAGAAAAACATTCCTTTAAGCTCTGCTGCTGATCAGATTTTTAAAAGCAATTTTCCACTCATCAGGGGAGGCAGGAGCAGCCAGCTCCGGCTTCAGCTCCAGCTCTAGTCCCGCCCATCCATCTCCGAGCCCTTTTCGACCACTTGCTAATCCCTCAAGCGCATCAACAGCAACAGCAGCAGCAACTTCAACTGCAGAAGCAGCAGCAGCAGCAGCAGCAATGGCAGCAGCACCAGGAAAATGCTCAAACAAGTAAGTCAAATTCCCCCTCTTTTTTGCGTTGGCTAGTTTGTGTTCCGACAGGGCTCGGGATACTGTTCTAAGCTCGTTGATGTGTTAATTGACCAAAATTTCGTACACACTGGCTGCAGGGCCCAGGCTGGCGGAGGCAGGAGGTAACTGTAATGGAAACTGCAGATGGTCGATATTAAATCCCTGTAAAACTTAATTAGAAATTCCATTTTTGGCTTTTGAGAGCATAACACGTGACGCGTTACCAATTATCGACTAGACTCGGTCCGGGCCGCTCTGCTCCGCTTCGGTTCGGTTCTCCAGGCCGGCTCCCCGATTCCATTCGATTGGATTCGGAATCGGTGCGATGCGATGCGATGCGATGCGATGCGATGCGATGCGATGCGATGCGGGAACTGTTGCATCTGACTTGCAGTCTGCACTGGGGACTCTGCACTGGGGACTGGGCTGGACCTGGTCCGGGACTCGTATCCGTTGCGTTAAGCTGCCCTGCACATCGCCAATTAAAAATGCCTTTTGAATGGGCAGTCGCAAAAATGATGGCAGCAGCAAAAAATAGACCAGCTATAACATTTACCTGGCCTTAACAGGATAACTGCGGGAAAACAGTTATTGCGCCGCTTGAGATGGCCACGTGATAAACGAGGAATTTCGGGAGACCAGGACCCGGCCTCTGCCGGCACACGCACAGTAGTGTAAATCAACGGAGCAATGCGGATAAATTGTATTTATGTGGTTATATCTAGCTTTTTTTTTAGTTAAGTAACTCATCATTACATAATATGCAATACTTCAGTTACAGTAAGATATTTTTCTGTCATATCTAGCCCTTTGTTATATTTCTTAATCACACAACTACTTTAGTCTCCCTCATATCTCCGATATAGGAATTTTAACTTATTAATTTTTAAATTAAAATAACTATTCTGTTAATAACTCGCATCATGTATTTTTCAAAAGAAGTTTTCGTTTTTGCTTACTGTGGTAGGCTTCCAAAAGCGTGAAAGAACCGCTCTCTTCGATGCATTGACAGCGACTAGAGGGCATCGACTCATCCCTAAAAATTTTGAAATAAATTCACCTCTAAACAATATTTAACAAAATATAACACATTCCTTTCTCATATCCCCTTAATGCATAGGAGATTAACTAAATATCTAAATATCACAACTAGGGCGGCCTACTCCGGATGGGTGTCCAGTCACGCGCTCATCTCCAATCCCCTGGCCGGGTGAGCCCGAAGGTAAGCCCGATTTGAACTGCACGTACGGCTGCAGCGGAAATGCGTTTGCAAAATGGCGCCGACGTGCGTGCTAATGAACGTTCTACGGGAACGCCGGCACGTCAGGATCCCAGCAAACAAAATGGAGGCTCCGCCCGGCGCGGCATCAATGTTAATTCGCCAAAGCAGATGCCGGGGACCAGTGCCAGCGCCAGTGCCAGTGCCGACGACGACGACGCCAGCTGACCGACGAAGGCAGCCGCCCGCCCAGTGCTCTATTGAAAAATCACAGGCCTGAAATTGAACACATTTTGTCCATTTTGTGGTTTTGGGCTGCAGTAACAGAGCAGCACTGGCAGGGGCAGTGGCAGTGGCAGTGGCAGTGGCAACAATTGAAGCCACCCATCACGGTTCTTGGCGGGATTCGAGGGTTTGTTTAGTATGCAAGGTAGCGAAATGTTAACGTAAAACGCAAACGCACTGCAAAATTTGACTAGAATGCAATGTGGGATGGCGGCTTCGGCTGGGATCTGTGTTTGGGCTCGGGAACAGGGAACAGGGGACTGGGGCTGCTGTAATGACAGTCAACTGTCAAAACTTCAAATGCATGAGCAGCATGATGAACAGCAGGAGCAGGGCAGGGCAGGGCCCATTAGGCGAGAGCCATTGACAGCTGCGGTAATCTGGCGAGGATATTTCGGCGAGGAACACAAAGTTTCGCACGAAATTAGCAGAGTAGCGGCGGAGAATAGCCAAGAAGACGGGGTTAACTGGGCGAAAACCAGATGAAAGTGTGTCCAACTAAGCACAGAGTTTGGTTTAAATTTCCGTCGGCATTTTCCCGTGATTAATCATCGTTTCGATCATGACTTTCGTTCGTCGTAAGCTCGACAATTCGGAATTTAAATATTATTACAGCCAGGCTTGTAATGTTTCGACTTGGCCGACACTTTGCGCCAGCAACGTCACTCCGAACGGCCGACAGCCGTCATTAAGTGTTGTGTATCCCGTATCCCGGCCCAAGCTGTCCTATTCCCCCATTCGATGGCAGTAATGTTCGCTTTTTGCAATTAAATAAAAGGGTCGTAAAACGGTTCCGAGGCTTTACGGCTTTCCCGTGCTCTCAACCCGTTCGAGAGGTGTCAGAAATGTGCGTTGGAAATTGTCTAATTAAGAATTCATAAAAACACAAAAACGGACCAACGACAGCAAGACCAAAAGAGGCGAAAACACTCTCGGACGTGACGCTGTAAAACTCGAATAAACTTATTAAAATATTTTCTTAAGCTG
The DNA here is from genome assembly GCA_008042535.1 of Drosophila tani. Taxonomy (NCBI): domain Eukaryota; kingdom Metazoa; phylum Arthropoda; class Insecta; order Diptera; family Drosophilidae; genus Drosophila; species Drosophila tani. Next base: position 35,035 of record VNJO01005590.1, on the reverse strand, counting down.
TCGACGGCAATCACATAGGTATCGAATTGTACGAATAGCTTCTATTGCACAATGGCCCATAAATTCCCAGCACAAATCGTTACTGCACGTTTCGATAATAACAGAAATAGAGGCAGCGAATACAAACACTGGTAATATCCGATAAAAGAAATGTCCAACACAGGATGTTCGAATGTTCGAATGTCGACAGCGATTCGATGACGGCTTCAAGTGCTTCCAGTGCAAGCTGACTGTCTGCTCCTACGCAAATTTTGTTCTCTTCAGTTTTGTTTTGATTATTGTTGAGAAGCGCTAATGCTATTAGTTTTGAATAATTTTTCATTTGAAGCCACATTGTTTATAGAACTGTCTTGCTGTGGCTGCGGGAGGTCAGTTTCCTTTGAATTGTCAAATAGGCTTGGAGTTGAACCAGGCGTGGGCCCCAGAGCTACACTAAAAACAAGTTAGAAGCTTGGTACAAAAGACTTAAATGGAAAATAAAAGAGAAGCAACAAATAATAAATACGCAGTCACCTAAAAAAAAAAACAAGCAAAAGTAGTTCGAATTTTTGTGATATTTTGCTTCCTTTTTTTATACCCTTCCAGAGGGTACTATAATTTTGCCATGATATTTGCAACACAGTGAAGGAGGCATCTCCGATCCCATAAAGTATATTCTTGATCAACATCACCAGTCGAGTTGATCTAGTCATGTCCGTCTGTTTGTCCGTCTGTCTGTCGGTTTCTTCGCGACCTAGTCTCTCAGTTTTTGAGCTATCTTATTTCTTTAGCACGCAGTATATATGTCGGAACAACCGAAATCGGACTGCTACATCGTATAGTTGCCATAGATATGTTAGCGAAATTTATGTAAAAAAAATTTTACTTTTTTTTTTTTCAACGTATATCTATAAATTTCGAGATAGAGCAGTTTTTAATGGATTTAGAATTACGGTTTTAATTTCCTTAAGATCGGACAACTATATCATATAGCTGCCATAGAAGCGATCGGTAGATTTATATGAAAATGTAAATTTCTACATGTAAAATTTAAAATTTACAATATTTACAAATTTCGATATTTTTTCAACATTACCAAAATGGATTGATTTTCAATGATCCAATTGCAGGGTATACAAACTTCGGTTTACCGAACTACGCGCCATTTCGCAAAAAAATAAAATATTAAAAAAATTCTTTGGCTTTGATAGCCATAGTTATTTTGGATTTATTGACGAAATTTCAGATCGTTTGGTTACGATTTGTTCGAGTTATGTGTCCAGCCACGGAAAAATAGGGCCTACGGAGAAATGCTACCCGTCCGCCATTTTGCCAAATAAGAATTCTGAAAATCCCATTTTTTTTAGCTACTTAGGTGTCCTCTCTTAAATTTGAGCCCAGAAGGACTTTTTTTTAGCTTCTTCTATTTATTTTTTTTAAATCCTTCTGTAATTAAAAAAAATATATATATGTTTTTTTGTGTGCATCTTTATATAAAAACTCTTAAGCATACTTGAATTTCTGAAACGCAATTGTTACGACAAGGACTCGAGCTCGAACGTAAAATTTGTAGTCTAGCACTCTACCCGACCCTCCACTAATACGTGTGGCATTGGCTAATCTAAAAAAAACTTACCAGAGTACAAACAGACCGAAGGTAGCTCATTTTATCGCTCTCTCCTGAATTTGATCTACATATGTATGTCTTCACCTCAGGAACCTCTTTTATAAGCTAACAATTGATAGTAACTTCTTCTCGACTTCAATATCGCATCTTTCAGAAAAAAATAAGTCGATAGCACAATTCTTTTTTGCTATTGACTTTCAATTTTCCCATTGGAACTATCGCTAAAAATATCGCGGATCACTGCACTACATGTTAAAGCTTTCAGAGAAATGAATTCACCGGAGACTTCATATATTCTTGTTTGTAAAGTCCTAATGGCTGGGAGGTTTTAAGTTTTGTACGATTAAAGCAATGCATTTTAAATTGAATTAAAATAAATTAAAAGTATGTATGAATATATTGACCACTGCCATTATATGAGCATGTTTTAATTGTGCAATTCCCCAAAGAATGCATTGTATGTAAGGCCTCCCTTTTTTGCCTCACAGATACTCATGTTCATAGACGAGTATGTACACACATGTATCGCCCCTTTTCCAGTACCCCCAAGGGCAACTAATTAATTAAATAAACTAAATGGATACGTAAAAAAAGGCCGTAATGCACCTTTATACCTGTGACGCCTAAAAGTCGACATTAACAATTTAACAACCGTGCCACGTAGCGCTGTATGCTCTTTATGGCTCAAAGCAACCACTCGCGCCAGTCCGAGCCAGCAACAGCAACAACTGGCGGAGCGACGGCAACAATGCGACCGCAGAACATAATGTATAATATGTAAATGCATTGTGCGGCCATTTTCAGTGTAAACTAAACAAATTACAAACTAATTTCCAGTTCGGAAGGGCTGAAAGAGGCCATTCGCAGGAGGCCAGAGAAATGGAAATGGAGCCGAACGCTGTATTGCTGTAACCTGGAAATCGGAATCCCGAAAGCGACCGCGTCAACACGCCATCAACCACAACAACAACAACTGGAAACGGTGGCATGCCACCCCCACGCCAAGCGGCCTTTGGCTGCACTTCATTTATTACATTCCATTTATGCAATTGCACCAAAATCCATGTTTGCGGTTAATGGAAAAATTATTTATTTAAATAAAAATTTATTCGACACGCCACCGCCAGCAGTTCACAATGGGAGTCACCCGCGCTGTGTGCAAATTGTTGCTGACATCAATGGTCCGCCAAAACAGGAGCGTCACCACGCCCCCAGTCTTTGTCCACCATTCACCGCACTCTATGTGGTTTAACATGCTTTTTTCCAGTCCCTTGATCGCCAGCACTGCCTAATCATAAATATATATTAGGGGATTGATACGGTTTTAATAAATCGGTATACTTCGGTTTTTAAAGAAAAAGTAAGACTGAGGAGTTGTAACAAACTGCATACCTGAGGGGAGATTAAAGTTGTTTAAATAGATTTCCTTTAGATTTTCATTATTTTATCACAGCAACAATTTTGTTATTAGCTGTTTGCATTAAATCGTCTGAAGCAAAATTTTATTCCTAGTTTGTCCATGAGCTAGTTTAATATTAAGTTTTGGTCACCTCTGACCTTGACCTTGGTTCAGATAAAGACATACATATACAGAAATACATATACAGGCATTTCCATCAATTGTTCAACTAGGACCGAAAACTAAAATGTTCATTTATAAAGATAATAATATTTATAAAGATTATTTAAGTCCAAAAATTAAATTTTCATAATATTATGGCTACATAGCATCTTTGTGTTTTCATGTAAAAATCGGCCTTAAATCTGGAAAAAAAGCTAACAAATAATCACTTTTAGCTACTTTTAATGACAATTTTATATTTAATTACTTCGCATGCAAATATACGAAATTATCTTTTCTACCAAATCTCCTCATTGAAATATATTAAGAAGAAAAAAGTTGTGTTAAAAAATATGAAGATATTCATGGGAATAGATTTAGATTTATTATAATTAGTATCCTGACGCTACAATTATAATACCTTTAAATTATTGCGTCAGTCACAAAAAGATGTCATAACTTATTAAAGATATCATTAAGATCACTAAGATAACATTAACAAGATTTATATTCGTGTACCTTCCGCGAGTACAGTTTGAAATCTGAAATACGCTTGTAAAATAAATAAAATAATAGTAATTGTATTTCATTTTACGAGTTTTCGGTTGTTTCGATTTTTATAAAAATTTAATAATCAGGTAAAAGTATTTGTTATTTATTTATTATTAATTATTAATTATCCTGTTTTGCCGAAAGGGTACAAAACTCGCCGAATCAAGCTTCCTTTCTAATTTCCCTTGCCCTCAGCCCAGAAATAATAGCAAAAGTTTTCTAAATAAAGAACAAAATTAATTTCATGCATAATCCCCTCTAATTTTCTACTGTTCCCTGGCCTCTTAACCGCAACAAGGAGCGGGAAAGGAAAAACTCTGAGCATATTTTGCGGCGCATTAATAACGAAATGAAGTGAAATTAATTAGGCAGCCATCCAAGTGGGAAAACCAGGAGCGCGCAGTGGCAGGGAATGGAGAAAGCGAGACATGCCATAATGGTATCGTATTATTTAGCATTACTTTCCCGGGGACCCAACAACAAGCATGTTTAAAAAATGAATAACTAAATGCTGGCAGAGGATGACAATAATCATTAGCATATGGATACAGCCGCTCTGTCTGGCCAGGACTCATTAAAAACTCCCACCCAGCTCACCAAGCTTTCGCGAAAGCGAAAGTTTCCTTTGTTTTCCCGCCGTCGAACCAGCTGCTGCGTCGCGTTGTCCCTTGAATCCCCGCCTTTGTCTTGGACCGTAACTGAAGTGCTTAGTTTTAATTAAACTCTCAGTTTCTTTTGGGTAAAAACTGCGAGCAGATTTATTAGAAAATGCGGCAGCTGCACAGTGGTCTGTCTGGGCGGTCAGAGTTTTCAAAGATTAAGTTGCATTCCTTGGAATTACAACTCAAAAATTTTACTTTTCAACCACTGTTTTGGAACACCAAATACTAAAAAAAATTTTCACAAATGTTTATTTCCTAATTTTGTACTGATGAATACTTTGACATTTTAAACGAGTATGTTGCTGGAAATTCACAATTTTAATTTAATTTTCTTGGGACCACAGTGACAACCAACTTGTCCCTGATCCTGTAGCCACGTCCCAGCCCCTTTGTCAGTGTCAATGGTTGGTTTAGCATCGTTATTCTTCATATGCTGCGCTCTTCCCCTACCCTTTGTGAGCGACTACTCTTTAGCGAATTTATTTGCCTTAAAATCTTTCTAATGAACTGCAGTAGAATATCTTTTTGAACTTAATGGCTGTCAAGCTACAAACTTTAATGAATTGCTCTCCTTTTAGCCCTTTAATAAAAAACATTGCAGTTTAATAATTTCATTGATGTCTTAAAATTAAACTTTAATTGTTATAGTCAGTGCCCAGGGGGTTAAGGCATTCTGTTATGTTCGATTTCAGATTCCATACCATACCCCATAAATTGCAGTAAAATTAGACAATGTAAACAATATGTCCACAGGGATAATAACACACAAAGCTTTGGGTACCGAATATATCATAGTTAAGCACAACTGCACTGTAGTTTTCCTACTTCTCTGTTATTAAGATAAATACTTTATTTTTTTGCAATGAGAATATAATAATAATATGTCAAAATAAATGTGTTGGTTATCTTCTTTTAATTATTTGTTTATGTTCCCACTCAGTTATTCAATTTAATATTTTTGTGCTTTGCTATCTCCTGCCAAGAACATGTCCCTGGCAAAAAAATAATTTAGTCAAATATAGAGTCGCTAGTTTTTTTGTTGGTACTCCGTTTTAAACTGCTACCTTTTCAAAATGCAATCTCATGCTGAAACCGCCATCAAGCCAGCAAAGAAAGAACAAAAAATAGTGCAGCCAACCGCAAAGGAACAGAAATGTCAGCCAAACTTGCCATTCCGCACGGAAAGGGGTGTGCGAGTGGTGCAAGGGGCAGAAATTGAGTTGCAACTGTCAAAAATTGAGGTGCAAGTTGGAGCTCGGAACGCATTGACATATTCATGCACTTGTCGGTTGTCGGTTGTCGTTTGCTGGCATTTGCATTTCGACATTTGCATACTTCACTACGGATTTCTGTCGGTGCACCTCAGGTATACGAATGACCAACTATGTCCGTCTATATAAAAATTCCATTTAACAGCTTACAATTTCATAGCCACATGCAAATGTCTCGCCGAGTGAGACGCATTCTTGCCCGTATTCTCAGATCTACGGCTCGGTTGCCGTTCCAGCAGTCGCAATTGAATTAGATGTTATTTGCCAGGACAAAAAGTCTTCCATGGCCTTCGAAACTTTGCATTGTAAATGAGTGGGCCACCGGTAGTTGCTGGAACTGACGAAAAAGCAGTGCAAGTGTTCGGAGCGAGACGGAGCCTAATAACACTGACCGCCAGCTGACAGGCTGAAGGAATAAAGGCGACGCTCATTCGCAAATGTCAAGTGGAAATGAAAATTGAGAACGGAAAATGGCAAAGTTGCTCGCACTCACCAACACACGGGCATACGGGCGCCGCGAGACCCACACAAACACAGACGTTTGGGCATAAATATTTAAGCCGAATGCGTTTTCATTCCACAGACATTGGCAAATAAAACAAACTGCCAATGAATTTCCCTCCGACGTCAGTCCGGGCTAGTGTACATGTGAGTATGTGTGTGTGGAAAAGTGAAACAAAGCGACGCGACGGTTGCGACGTCAGTTGCCATTTTTGTTCGGCACACGTTGCGTATGAATAATTTATTTAATGAACTTGTAGCTGGAACCTGCCACGGCTTCTGCTGCCGCCGCTGCCGGCCATTGTGTATCCGGGAGCTCGGGTATGTATCTTTGTCCCTGCTGCAGACATGTTATAAAGTTCCTTTTGTTTTTCTTCTGTTTTTCGGGCGATTTGTTGCTGGCGAACGTTCCGTACAGGTTCGCTACGTTCCGATAGTTTCTTTTTCATTCTCTCACCCTCTTTATTTCCGCTTTTCTGACAGCCCAAATGTACGAATACTTTTTGGCAGCGTGTGTGGGACAGAGAGCGGCTCAAAAACTTCTCAATGACAACTCAAGTTTAGTGCAATATTTTAGGTAGTACGAGCGAACCGTATTTATATAAAGGGGACCAGGGAAATCGCTGTGAAATTGAAATAAGTATAAAATGCGTGGAAAAGTATGGAATAAAATATTTCAGGTCTACGGCTATGTCACTGCACTATGGAGACAACGAAAAAGAATAAATTTAATTTAATTATTATTATTTCATTAAAGTTATTTACATTAGTAGATTGAAAAACCAATCGATCAAGATTAAAATTTATTGTTAATTCAGAATATTGTATTTGACTACACTTTAAATCAGTGTGACCAAGTCGCATTACAAAAAATAAATCATTCAATGTTTTAATGAAAACTAATAAAAAATTAGTTAACAGTAAAATTCCAACGTAACATTTTCTTTGTGATTTTTCTTTAAATGAGTATTCAAATTTCAAAATAAAAAAAATTATTAATTAACAAATTCAAAAAAAAGGGATGTATTATTTAATGAAGATTAAAAATGAAGTTATATTGGAAGAAACAACGACAAAATAAAATATATTCAATATAAACTTATTCAGAAAAATTATCTTTAGCCAATTCTGAGCTTCTAAGCCAACCCTCGCTTGTGCTCTTCACAATGACCTCTGAACATTGCCGGTGTTCCTTCTTCTTTCTAGCGAGGGAAATTATTTATTTATAGTTCATTTGCGAGTTGGCATTCAAAGTTGTAATGTGCAACGTGGATTCGAGGTTGGAGCCCGGGCGGAGCACTGGATCAGGACTCGGGCTTGGACCTGGGGAATTTATGTATGCGACTAAGTACAACGACAAATTGACTTTGGGCGAGGGTCAACTTGTCGGGTGACGGGACTGGGCGGAGAACCAGCGGCAAAGAACAACAGCATCTGATAGATACTTTTGGGGCGGCAGTCCTAGAGGACTGGAGGACGGAGGAATCCTTCAAGTAGCACGGCCATTTAGGGCGTAACCGAGCATTAAACAATGAGCCAGCGCAAATTGGAGACTCCACTTGCTGCCGGGCTGCAGGCTCCGGCAGGCATTAAAATTGCATTTCCCCTGACGAGGACAATTATGCAGGCTAACCGCAGGATGCCAGAGAACTCTTGCTCAAAGCAAGCCACTTAATTTAAAATTTTAAAATCCTCTTAGGCAAATTCCATCGACCGCACTAAAACACACAGAAGTCGCAGGAATCTGCAGCCGTCGAAGGAGTATCCAGGCAGAGCCCACTTGATTTGGCAGCCAAGGATACATTTGTATCTCATTGTGTGCACACTCGCACACACGCAGCAACGACGGCCTGTCGTTACATTTACAATATCCTTCAGAGTTTAGTCAAGCCCACACAGAGTCGACAGGAGCTATTGGGCATTCTAATGTGTTTTGTCTCAGCTTATTTGTTTTCAAGTTTTCTCCTCTGAGTCGGATCCGTATCTGCAGCTGCAGCTCTTCATTATCCACACACACACACACACAGCATAGCTTGTTATGTCCTGGCCCTGACAGCCTCAAGTGTCCTGGCCGAAATTCGGCATATTAAATTTCATTTCCTCCAGCCCACAAAAAAGTCAAGTATATATCGGATACATTGAAGCCTGGACAATTAATCAAGTGTGTATTCCTTACTTTTGGGTCAAGTAAATAGAACAAAAGGCTTCTTAAGAGGGTTCTGAGCTTTTATCCTTGACAAAAGCATAGAATGTTCCTCTTAATCCAAAGATCCTTAGATGCAAATCTTTCGTGACTGAATTCGATCGTCATTGTTCAGACAGTCGCAGTGCCTGCGAGTGCTGCACTTTGGGCAATCCCAAAAATTGTAGAATTCCGCGAAATCAATGCAGCTCGCGTGCAAGACCTGATGATCCCGAGGGGACTCACGGTTCAACGAACTGCCTTCCGCCTGTAGGTCCCTGGATACGGCGATGCATCTCACAGGCAGCTCAGGGCACTGAGCTGAGCAACAAATCATTAAAAATGTATTTTCAATTTCGTCGCAACTGCGAGTACCGACGGGGGAGACGAGACCCGGGCAAGAAACCCGAAAAAACAATGCGCACTGCAATTTCCTCTCGTCGTCGCGACGTCACACGATGGCTTGACACTCTGTCGCCTGCTACAAATAAAAAGTGGCAAACCATTTCCACCACCTCCAGCTTGGCCCGGACAGCAGCCTGGGGAGTGTGGGTGTCCTGCAATTGGAAAGAAACCACTCCAGCGATGGATTCACTGGATTTCCCGCAGCAGCTCAGCTCATCTCCGCATCACCGGGGCCTCAGGATTCTAATTCGCCAGCCACCTGCATCCACCACGTCCACGCCCACCGGTAAGCGGAATCCCAGTCAGTGCAATTAATTACCCGCAGCCTTAACTAAGTCTGGATCGAGCCTCAATCAAACGCATCATCAACGAGAACGGAAGGCGGGCTTCAGGGACCGAATCTAAGGATACCCTTCCTTACTGGTAAAATATTTTAAGGGAATAAGTATACATAAAATTCGGATTTGTTTGACCTATATTATATATGCATATTTTATTCAACAGTAAAAAGTTATATATACAGAGATATATTCTCTTATTTCTTATTATTATTATTTCCTTGGTTGTTGCATAGTTGCATGAAAATAATAATCAAGAGTAAATATATCTCACAGGGCCTAGAACCTCACTGCGTTACAAACTTTCCCTCAAAAGGAGGACAACCTCTACGATATAAGGTAAGGTATAAGAAGTTGAGGTCGAGAGTCTTTTACTTTTGCAATCTCAATGATGATCTCTCCGGCCGCTTCCCTGCCCCAGCCCCCGCCCCACCTCACGGATCTTACTCGCCGGCTCTTGACTTGGGGAGTAAATTGCATGCACGCCTTTTTAACCCAAATATGAAGTGCCCTCCTCTGGCCACCGCCGCCTCAGTCGGTTCCGCTGATTGTCACGGGCTGATAAGCCAGCGGCAACTGAAGGTGACAGCGTGAGGCGATCGTGACTATCCCGAAAGCAACTGAGTCAACTCAAGGTAAGCCGTTCCTTACTTTTATAAGTCTGTTATCCCAAATTTAAGCTCAAATGTTTTATATTGGGAGACGTATGATCAATATCATGCATTTATGTATATCTTTGGTAGATAAGGTGATATCTCAGACCTTCTGTTTTGTTATTTAATCTTATTTAACTTATCCATATTTTAGTTAGGTTTTAATTACTCTCAGACCAATTTTTTCTATCGGAGATGCTACTATAATCTCTAGGATTTTGAAATCTTTGAAAAAAGGATCTAAGGCTTAAACCTAAAGGTTACACCCAGAAAAATTGAGAACGTTTTTTTCCAATAACATTTTTTCTTACTTTATATCGAACAGGCTTTCTTGAAAACGAGAGGATATTGTTCTCAATTTTGTTATTTCGAGAAGAGACGATATGGAAGCCGAGAAGAACTTACTCTGAATTTTGAATTTTGAAAGGCGGAACCTGAGGGGGAAATGAAAGAGAGAAACATTTTACTCTGAAAACTTATTTATAGATCTGGCCACTATCTTCCTTGATTTGCCTGAGTGGAGCGTTTGGTAGAGCGCTTGGCTGGCGTGCTGCTGTCAGTCAGCAAATCCGAGTCGAGCCATAAAAATGTGTAAGTACTTATTTCTAATAGAATTTATATAGTAAATAAGTAGTAACACATATATAAAACATATTACATTTATACACATACCATGTAACATTAATATTTGATTTTCACAAATTAATTTAAAGAGGAAGTTTAATATTAAGGCTGTTTAATATTAAGTCTTTAATTTAAGTCAATAAAACCGTTCTCAATGAAAATTTGCCTTCTCATTTCTGGAATTTTTGTTCATGCCCAACTTTTGAGAAGAAAAATTCAAAATTCAAGAATGTTGATAACTGGTTTTCCCTCAGTGTATTTATGCTAAAAAATGTGTCAATGTAAACAATAACAAATTTACACTGAATTCGGTGCCTTAAACATATTAATGCATACTTTTAGACAAATGTTAAAGTGATTTAAAAACCCAGATGATTTCTGTAGCACCACCGTATATTTTACATTCACTCTTTAACTTTAATATAATTTAGAGAATTGCTAGCGACTTCCAGGGCTTGATTTTTCAGTAGGATTACGGATATACCAGGTCGACCCGATCTGGTCCATCGCTGCGAAATCAACTATTCGCCAACCAAGCGCACGGATTAATGAGTCGCGCTGATCAGCGATCTGAGAGAACGGCGGCTGGAAAACGTTTACGTGACTGAGTTTTCAATTATTTTTTATTGCACTCGAGTGCGGAGGAGCTCTGCGAGTTCGGGGGAGACCGGGGAGCGCTGGACGGCCGACTTGGCCTTTAATTGCAGGAAGTCGCATTTTGAGTGTGCAATTTATTAAGAAATTATTTATTGCGAAGCAAAATTGATTTAGAAAGTCGTGTGACTGCCTCAGAGCGGGTTCACGGTGTGTGGCAGGGTAGCCAGGTAATTATGGGGAGCGATCTCGCCAAGTCGCGTCGGAGCAGTTGCACTCGAGGTGTTCTAACACCTTGCTTCCATACGATCTGCCATTCGATTTCCTGCCACACCTACCCAGGCGCAGGGCTGCTGCAATTAATCTGGGATGCAGAAGGGACGAGGGGAACGGCTCTCCAGCTCATTGCCAAGTTTGAGGAGTGCATGGCAAGCTGGCGATGAGTAATTGGACTTGCTTTGATCTCCTAAAAATAGCAAATAGCACTTTGAAGTGCATTCGGCGGCTGCTTAATTAAAATCTGCGCCCGAGAAAATAAACAGACGCCCAAGTGTCACGCTGGTCAGGTCAGGACGGAGTCTAAACAGAGCTGCTAGCTGCCTCGCCTTGCCTCACCTTTTACTCAGTTTGACTTCCTTGGCTTCCATCGAAGTGGGTCAGTAAGATTCGATTTTAACAGTTTCCCGGGTTGCTCGCGGCCTTCCGCTATCTCGCCCATTGCGCCTCATTAATCAAATTAAATTGCTCGAGAAATGCCTGGTCGTATCTCGGCAATGGGGGCGTCATAGTCTCTGGGCTCGGTGGCTCGGCGGAGGTCGGTCAGTGCGCCCGCAAGTAGGCAGCGTTGCGTTGCGATGCCCAGAACTGATAGCCAGGAGCATATCCCAACGGCACTGGCCAGGGGCAGTGAATCGCAAAGATTCTGGCGCGACATGGGTCTCATAACGGCCTGTCACTTGGTATTGGTACAGTCACTGGGTCAAGGGTCTTCAACTGACAGAACCGTATATGTTGACAGAATGTGAATATAATGTCTGTTACAGCATACTTAGTAGAGTTTACTGTAGTTCAGTTGGTGAATCTTAAGTCAGTTAATCTCGTCGATATTAGTTAAGTTCAGTCTTGATTATAGTCAGCCACCTAAAAGACGACAATCATAATTATTTATTTTTTAAAAAAGTAGAATATTCTTATATTGTTAGCATTTACCGATATACTTTTCTTGTAGTTGCTATTGGATTTCTATTATATATTTAGTTTGTGAGTATTGTAAGCATTTCTTTAATATGGATATATATTTTCTGGATTTCTGTTTCGATACTTATTCTCTTTGGCTACAACTTACAATGTGGGTTTGGTTTTCTTAAATTTATCGCATTTACACTCATATCACCGCAAGTCTGGTTGGCAATAAACAGGACTGTTACGGTATTTCTTGTCCCCGTTTGAAACGGGGAAAACCCTTTCTTTACGTTTTTGATTTAGATATAGAAATTACGGTTTTTGCCACCTACTGTACTGTACCTGCTCAATAAGCTTGCAGTGCTGCTGTCAAGGCACTTTCCTGGAGAGTCTCTCACTGGATTCCACTCCCATTAATGGCGTTTGCTTGCCTAGTCGCTCCGGAGTTTCTCTAAGATGCCACCCGGGTGTCAATTGCTAATTGCTTTCGTTTCGAGCGTTCTCCGCAGTGCCGGCGCACTCGAGACTTTTAATCAACTTGGGTGAGCCGCCGACGAACCTGGCTATCATTGCGAGAGCTTTCACTGCCGCAACAACAGCAACAACATATCATTAATGCAATCAACTTGAAGAGCCCATGGAAACTCCAGCCAGCCGGAGCTGGGTCGCCCGACAGGTGGCGCCAGCTACTCCTTGGCCTGACTTCCTTCGCTCAATTAGGCGTCGTCGTCGTCGTCGTCGTCGTCGTCGTCGTCGCGTCACATTCCCTGCATCATCTTGCTATCCCAGCAGCTCGATTGTCTTTGGCTCGTCGTTCTGTCAACGTGTGGTTTCTTCTGCTGTGCCCGTGCTCCTCCTCTCGCTCCCATCCAGGTGGAGTACAGCCACCTCAGCTAACTGCTCGCCAGGCACGCGCGTGTCGCATCGATTACGAAGTCAGCCGCCATCGCTGCATCCCAGCATCCCGGCATCTCGGCATCTTGTTGTGTTTTGCATGTAAATACTTGTAATTTGTCATTTAAGTCAACCTGTCACGCCCACTTTACGGTCCGCCCCTCTCTCCAGACAGGTTTCCTTCAAAACGCGATGGTAAACAGCTTTTCAATGGGTCATTGAGTGTTGGCAATGGAAAGAGTCAGCAGGGAAATAAAGTCGCTATCTAGAAGTGGGTAAATGGCAAGTCTGGCAAGTAAAATAACCAATGAAGCAATTATTGATCGATGATTTAGCTGAGTTTCCATTAGGTTTAAATGTGACTTCATGTTTATTAACCGGAAATTGAATAATAAATTAATGTGGGGCTATCTATGTAACTTCGCCATCTGGCAACCCTATCTCTTCGACACAAGCGCCGATTGGTCACACTAACTCTACGAAAGCAAGGCTATAAGAAATTCGCATTTAATCTCTGCAAACATATTAAGGTTTTGTGAGTAATAAGTACTATAAGGTCACGGCGGATTGCAAGATTGAAGTTCAGCTTTAATTGCTAAAGGTACTTATGTGTTTTTCTTTTAAGAGAAACTTGCCAACACAATTTGGAGCATTTGGAGGAGTTGCTGGTTGGGAAACCATTCACACACGCAAACTTTTAAATCATTTCGCCGCCACGCAACGAAAGCCACATGTGGCGGCAATGGCCCAGCCCCAGCGAATGCTCCTGGCCCTGCTCCTGCCCCTGCCTGGAGTCTTCGCCACCCTATTCACAGCATTGGCATCTAAAGATCGCATGCCATTGAGTGCGAACAGCGGGGACTCCGACTCCGACTCTGACTCCCCTTGTTTCCTCCTCTGCCCTTTGGCCTCGCCACGGCCTGCAGTGTCAAAACATGCCAAATAACAGTGGAAGGGCGCGGGGGACACTGGAGCGACATGGGCTTCATAAATTCTCGCTGTCCGCGGGAATCGTATCTGTATCGCATTTCTTCCGTATCGTGCCAGCAAAATATGCTGCTAATTGAATTGAACTGAACTGGGCCTGCCTTCCACTCACAGTTCGATGAGTTGCGATTCTTGTGATTTTCGCGGCGGCGGGTGGAGCGAATGCCATTTCTACTTGAGTAGACAATGCCGGAGCCGGAGCCGGAGCAAGTGCAGTATCTGAAGTACATACTTGCCCCTCCGGAGACTGAAGTTCCCAACGAAGGGGGCGGGATAAACATGCCTCTTTCAGTTCGCAACCAATTAAACCAGTTTCCTGTGTCGTCTCGTCTCTTTGGGAATCATACGTTGGTTATGGTAATGCCCTTTCTTCCAAGGAGTGTGACTTTATGAAGAATAAGATTAATAGTTTTATAGAATTTAATCAAGAAATTAAATGATGTGACTGATCTATGTTTTCAAATTCGATTGCTTATGTTATCAGTTAATACCTAGAATTAAGAGTATTTAAGAGACTGTTTTCCCCCATTTGATCGCATCCCGATGAAATAACAAGGCCCCATCGCAGCTGCGTGCACATCAGTGACGCCCTCATAATCAAAGGGGATCTGCCTTCAAGCTCCCCATCCTCCCAAGACGGAGCGCTTGCGCAGTCGCAGCCATCGCAATCAACAGAGAGATGGAATTGAAAAAAAGAACCACAAAAAGCCACTTAAACGAAAATTATTTAACGCAAAACGTGCGAATGTTTACTTAAAAGCAAAGACCAGAGCAGACGACAAACAAGCAGCGAGTCTGGCAGCCAAGTTCAAGTGAATGAGATGTGCGGAGACGCCTGCAGATATATGTTAATTGGGCGGAGGACAGTCGGACAAAGTCCATTTCTTGGGATAGGATGATGAGCGCGAGTCCCGAGGCCTTAGAAACCACATTGTTTATTAAAACCTTGACTCTGGCGAACTGGACGTAAGAAGCTGTTGAAAAGCACTCTTGATCTAACTAGTAT
This sequence comes from Drosophila tani, assembly GCA_008042535.1. Taxonomy (NCBI): domain Eukaryota; kingdom Metazoa; phylum Arthropoda; class Insecta; order Diptera; family Drosophilidae; genus Drosophila; species Drosophila tani. The sequence goes on along the minus strand of VNJO01005590.1, from coordinate 20,017 downwards.
GCTTTAAATACTCTAGTTTTACCTAAACCCCTTCATAATCCAGCTGGTCTATATTAAATAAAATGATTTTACATAAAGAGGAAAGGGTCTAGAACTGTTACTCAGTCCGTTAGTCTCAAGCCTACCAGAGCATAAAGTGTAGCCACTGGGCAAGGGTCGGTGTTACACACAACGGAAGCCGTTTGAAGGCTGTTTGATGGCTGTTAACCAAAGTAGCCATATTTCCCTCCCACAAAGACCCCCTCGATACTCCCCTCTTAGCGTATTTCAATCAAAATCAAGTGCAGATCTCCATCTGAGCCGTGTTCGTGGCTTGCATGGAAATTACACGCACAGAACACACAAACTAATTTTCCAACAAATTAGACGCGCAAGTAGATGCTGCCCCGCACTCCCACACCCCTGCCGGCGTGCAGCCCCTTGTTCATAATTTATTCGCCATTCTTCTCCGATTTTTTGTGTGCTTTTTTATTGTCCAGCGCAATTCGTGTGCGTAATTTGCCTCTGTTAAGTTTCGTTCGCCTTCTTTTGCCTTTTGCCTGGGAAAACTTTGCTTTGATGGGGTCCATGGGAGGTTGGTGCGGGCTACGGCTACTCTGGCGGCATGCTGATTTGGGCGCTTGATAATTGCCCGGGATAAGGGGGAAGGACGACCGCCCTTCGCAGATGTCGTCGTCTCTGGGCAAATGTGCGTGAACATGCGTCGAGACTCTGGATTTCTTTTTGGCCGAAAAGCTGCATTTGATGCGAGAACATTTTCCGGGGCCATGCATGGCCGCACAGCAGGGGTTCGAGTGCAGGCCGGGTCACGTGACCTTAATTAGACCTGCCAAAAGCCAAAAGAAAAAAAAAAACAAATAATGCTACAGTCGCAGAGCTCAGCCCGGGAGAGGTAACCCTTCGGCCGACTCCAGCGCTCCTTTGTGCCGCCTTGCGGCATGGCCTCCTTTGTGCACTTTAAATGGTTAAGCGCAGTTTCCAAGCGAGTTCCCTGGACTTGAAGCTGGAATTGCCTCCAATTACGGGTTTATGCAATTAACTGCGACCGCCGCGCCGCCGACTCGACGCGAAATCAGTGGATGCCATCACAATCATTTCATCGAGAGCTGCGCTTTTCGTCTTCGCTCGCTTTGTGCACCTCCAAGAGGGCCCTGCGAAATGTAATAAATTTCAATTATTTACTTAAATGCACATTAAGCTGAATTGCCACCGTCTGTCCATGTCCATGTCTGAGTGCCGCGGAAATGTCTGATAATGAAAACCGCGACCACTTCGGGCATCGAGCTTATTATTAAAATGTTATTTGCATTCAACACGGGCTGGGGCCAGGACCTGGTCAAATTGGAACGTAACGAGTTCATTAAAGCTAAACGGGGTGCCATTCCAACCTATAGTTGGAACAACTCTCAAAAAAAATACCATAACCTAGAACTTTCTCCACAAATTTAAAAACTATTGAGTTACTTGTTATTTTCCTTTAGTATTTAAGCATTTTAATTAATTTTAATAAGTACAAACTAGTGTTCATGATACTCAATTCGTAGTTTAAAATCCCCTTAGGCGAATTGATCCCATTGCTCACTCATGGAGCTACTTGTTAGTTGTCTTTAGTATTTAATATTTTTATTTTATTTTATTAAATAAAAACTAGGGTTATTGATACTCAATTCGTCATTTAAAATCCCCTATTGCGAATTGATCCTATTATTTACTCATTCCCAAAGTATTAACATACTAACTTACATTAATAAAGTTAAAGTTAAAAATACGTGGTTAATTTTTAAACGTTTTTTCCGTCATTTTCAATTTCCTCTATTCTGCACTGCGTAGCACCAAGGACATTAAAGCGGATTTATGCTTAATCACACACGGAGGATGCACATTTTTCTGGGCCAACAGAAGAACTCATTCGTTTTCGTACCACATTGGTGCGAATGTCTTTTTCTCTCCCAGAAACTAACTAACTAATATTCAGAAAACGAAGAAAAATACTAACGTTTAGAAAAAACATTACTCGAACATCGATCCTAACTTATTACAGTTACTTAAATTGTATAATTATATATATTTGGAAAATGTTTAATAAAAGCTTTAAGAAAAACCAAAAAGGTACATATTTTCTCAGAAATATTATACCATTATTAGTTTTTACTAAAACCGGTTAAACCGATTTCCAAATTTAGTTAATTATAGTATCGTCTTATGTATTGCTTTAAAATGATGAAAATAATATCTTTAATTTCCTCAAAATAAAATAAATTCAAGTTTGAACCCATACTTTTAATATTTTCTTCTATTTTTTCAAGAAATAAAATAGTATAATTTATTTTCATCCAGCCAGCTGGTAACTGGTAACCAGTGTGCGCTGGAGGAGTTTCGTTGCTGGCAGGATGAAGTCCGTACCTGGTGGCAGCGATGCTCATTCGCATGCACAAACGTAGACGCTGACTTTGTTCATTAGAAGCTCCATAAGAGCGCCATGCTTAACCCTTGTTTGCGTCCGAGCCCGTAACCCGTCACCGCCGAAACGCTCTCGGATTCTTTCGTGGTCCTTGCGGTGCTTCCAGCTCTTTTTTCTGGGGGTCCTGCCTCTTTTTCGGGCACGGAGCGGACCGCCTGCTGCTAGCACTTGGGGCTTTCCCGCCTGCTGTGTGTGTGGCCCCATTAGCCAAAGGATTTATATTACAAGCTCACACATAAAAAGCACCGCAAGATATTTTATTTTATGTGAATTTAATTGTAATTTTACTCCGTAAGGGAGAGGTTGTTCAACAGATTTTCACGAAATCGTTCTTCCCCAACCCGGGCTAGTGTTTATTAATAAAACTGCGCTTTTAATAATATCCGATTTGATCCCCAGCTCTAAGAATCAAGGGAGGGAGGGTTTCCAGAACCCACCAATAAACAGTAGGGATCAAAGCATAATTAACAGTGTGAGTCGAAGAAAAGCAAAAATATTTAAACTCTGCTTTAATTCTTATTCAAGCTCTTTAAGGGAATTCTAGCAATAATAACATAAACGTTTTGCCTTTTGATATGATTTTAATTATTCATTTACTATACGACACTGTGACGAGTCGCACTGAAAGTAAAAAGTATTTAATTATGTACAGACCATTGCAGTATTGGCATTTTCAACTTGAAAATAAGTATTATTATCTGCAAATAATAAAATCATTTATTTTTAATAAAATTTCTCTAATGCAGCATATAAGAATGTGTTCCACTATGAGCTTCCTGAGCGATCTAAGCTTTGTTCTTTACATGCCTAAATATAATCAGTGATGCTGATTAAGAATAAAGAAGTGAATTCAGAAATACCTCCTTATGCCAGTTATTCCTCTCTACCCCATGTGGTAAAATGGGTCACTTACTGTCTCGATATTTTCGAAATAAGTCTGTTCACTACTATTTGGGCTTTGAAATTTATGGCCGGGAGTACTGATAAACACTCTCCACACAAGTAGCACCTGTTTCTTTGGACAGTGAATTTCTTAGAAAAACTTTTATAGGAAAAGGAAAGCTTGCGAAAGTTTTGAGTACAAATATCAACGGAAATATGGAAAACGAAGGCCCTCCCTCATCCACCCACAAAGAGGCTCAAAGTGCGCACATCCTGCTCAGCCGGGTTTTTGTAATGTGTCTCCGATGTTGTTGTTGCTGTTTTTCTCGGGTCTCTTCAGCACACACACACACTCTTTACACACACACAGCCACGTGGAAAAAGGACAATTTGTTTAAAGGTAACAAACAATTTTGGCGCTCCCAATTTTTTGCGGTGAAGGGAGGAGCCAGGGTGGGCACAGTCGGAATGCTTTGCATAAAGTTAAGCTGCAAAAGTTGAAAATATTTGCTGCCGCCGAGATATATACAATATTCATATACCCTCAAATTTATCCTAATGCAGCAACAATAACAAAAGGCAAACAACAAAGATAAAGTTCAAAGGAAATGTGGCGCAGGAAAGGCAAATGAAAGAAGAGCGAGAGTGAGGGGAAAACAACACAGGAAGGAGATGAAAAGTAAAACAAAATATTAAGAAAGTTATGCCAGCAAAAATGAAAAGTTGTTCTGTGGCCTTAACTTTTCCTTATTTTCCGAATGATAAAAACGCATCAGTTGCACATGCATTGGGTCACACGTGTGGGGAATCTTTAATTTTGGGATAAAAAGGTGTTCTACTAGGATCTACACAGTGCAAAAATAGGCCCAGAACTATATTTGACTTATCATTTTTATCATTATCATTATTAAGATCATTTCGGTAAGTTATATCTTATATTAAATGGATTTTGTTCAGTATTTTCCTGTGTTTATATACCGTCATGTCCGACGTCTTGATTTCCCTCCATAAACAATTAGTTCAAACCCCGAAAATGGGCAACATAAATATTTTCACTTCGCTTTTATTCACCAGCTCTCCGAGCTGCGAGCTGAGTAAATAAAAATCAAGACAACAAAATAATTTGCATATTTTAGGGCGGTATTTTTGGCGCGCTACTTTAAATTGATATTACAAGAGCAATTTGTGTTAGCCGACGGGGAGGAAAATCGGAGGAGCAGGAGGAGGAGGGGGAGTACATGGAAAAACTGTGCCGCGACGACTCCGTTTGTTGTCGCTGGCTCTGCGACGATGTTATTCCCACTTTTCGTTTCGTTTCAGTCGCTGGGGCGTGTTCATTCATTTCCTGTTGCGCCCTAAGTTATGCAAAGCGTATGGCAAAGTGAGCCAGCGAGTGGGGCTGCGAGCAGGATGCGGATGTGGATGTGGATGTAAATGTGCGAGAGGATGAGGCGGGGAAGCGAGCATTGCTGGAAGCGGATGGAGGCGGAAATGAATGCGATAACATGGATTTTATAGCAACGAGATCTTGGTGATGCTTAATGACAAGATCTTAAACAGTGTAGAATCCAATATTACATAGAAAGAGGAATCTGAGTGAAAATTGTTAACTTCAGTCCTCAATGGTAATTTTTTATACCCGGTACAGGGGTATTATAAGTTAGTCACAATCGAGAAAGTATGTAACAGGCAGAAAGAGGTATCTCCGACCTCATAAAGTATATATATTCTTGATCAGCGTTACCAGCCGAGTCGATTAAGTCCGTCTGTCCGTCCGTCCGTGTTAGTAAACAGATCTCAGAGACTATTAGAGCTAGACTTACCAAATTTGGTGACAACATTGGAATCTGTTGTACGTAATTGTCGTAATTGTTGGCTTAAAGTAAATAGATAAAATAAATAAGTTGGCATTTGGGGACGTTTTCCGAAAATTTTGGTAAAAGCGGATGATTAACATGGAATTTATTAAACATTAAAGTGGCTGCGTATGCTTCTTCTTTTTCTTCTGAGCGGCCACAAAGGCTGTAGCCAACAAAAGTAACGCAGCTGCATACAGCTGCATAAATTGTCGTTTTTGAAAGTTGCTCAACATGTTCCTAGCATAATTTGACTTTTTTTAGCCACATTTGTCAATATTTTCTTTTTCCGTGTGCAATTTCACGATTTCACAATTTCTATTCACATCTATACAATCTTTAAACTAAATTTATGATTTCACTGGTCACAAATCTAGTTATGGTCCCGAATAATAATTTATTCCGATCCGCGCTTTCCATGCATTGCGCCAGAAGAATTCTCTGGGGAAAAGCCTTTCGTAGTCATCTACAGGGATCCTCAGGTCCAGAACCAGAAACAAAGTAACTGCGATGATTTTCGAGAATCTGGCCCCGGCTAGTATTGGAATCTATCTAGGAAGCTTTCCTGATTGCTTCGCATTATGCCTATTTCAGGTCGGGGTGCTCCTGTAGGTGCCTTAAGCTGCCGAAATTTTCATGTCAAGCCCGATTCAAGTCTCAAAAAAATCCTACTTACTAAACCTCTTTGTCCTCGAAGATGGGACCTTGCACTTCGCGTACGCGTCCATTGATTTCTATATCGTCGCTGCCCAGACGGAGGTATATGGGACAGGTCTTTTTGAAGGAGGGCTCCTCTACCTAAAGTGGAGCACGCAGCGATGATGAACTTCGTGCTCACTCTCGGAATCGGAGGAGGCTGAGTCCTTATCAGGTGTGAAGCGTGGCAAGTAAATGTCAATGAAGCATCGCGGCCCCCGAGATGTGGAGCGCAGGTACAGGCTGGCCGGCTGAACGTTTGCCTCCTTGGCCGCCTGGGCCGCTCGCCTCCGGGCCTCGCTAGCACTGTTGTGACTCCTAATGAAGCGGGCGCCCATGTCTGTGATGGCAGAGCTGCCTAGAGAGTAGCCCTTGCCGCCCACCTTCTCAATCTGGCTGGGAAAGCGATCCTGCTGACAGGAACGCCTGATGTAGGGGCCGTTCGGTCCAAAAGGATGCTGCATGCTTAATATGCTTAATAAAAATTCTAAGATATTCGACTAAAGGATTTTCGACTGGTCTAGGTAAAATTATAAAACTTACTGACACATTTATTTCAGGTTCCTAGAGAGATCAATCGATCCAGTTAGTCTACACAAAATTCGCGTCTGCCTCCTATCCTCTTCTCGCTCGGTATTCGACTCTATGACCGCAATGTACAAGCAAAACAGCAATAATAGCTTGTAAGTCCCATTCAGTAGCAAAATTTATTTCTGAAAAAATATATAGGGTTGAGCCTGGTGTACGAACTCTGAAACATATTTAATTTGTTGTATACATAATGTTTAATCACCGCATAGTCATAAAGATTATCTCAGTGTAACAAAGCAAATTAAACTTCCTGCGGATTAGGACAACATTTTAACTGCTAGAAAAAACATGTCATAGTTGATCTCGCCATACATTCAGTCCACCTAGGAAATTAAAAACCATTAATATGGGAACCATAACAATAATTCACGAGTAGAACGCCCTCAAAAATGCTTGACAGACCATTCCGATCCCGTTGATTAGCATACGGCGAAATCGCAATAAAAGTAATTACTTTGATTACATTTCTAACGGACGCTGTGTCAGTGGCTGAACTGGAAAAGAGAGGCCTGAAGGGTGGCGGTGGGGCACCAGGACCGTCAAAAGTCAACGGGAGAGAGACCGAGACAGGCGGACAGACACATGTATAAATAATAAACACGGCGGCAAAATGAAGAAGGAACAAATGCAAAATGAAGAAAATGTTTCCGCGGGCGGAATGTGGGCGGAGGCGAAGGCACGCACAGCACAGCGGAGCACACACCCGCTCGCATCAGCATTAAAAATGTATTTTAATGTGTCGCCTGCTTTGCCCATTTCGACTGCCTGCTGTCGGCGTTAATGTCTTTCATTTGGCAGGCAAATATTCCTGCCCCGCGATGGATGGGCGCGACCCCCCGAATCCCGAATCCTGAATGCCGTATGCCGAGTCCCGACCTCCGAGCACCACCCACCTGTCAGGCAGGAACAACAGACCATTAGGCGAACAATTTTCATTGCGTTTGTAAATCATAAAATGCTGTCAAATTCCTAAACTCTCCCCTGCCTTTGTGTGCTCGCCATGTTTGCCTTTGACTTTCAGCTAATTACTTGTGATTTAATTTGAAATTGTAATTAGCCAGCAAAATGTCATTTTTTTGACGGCTCTGACAGGCGGCGTAGCAGCGAAGGTTCTGTCTCATATGTTTCTGGTTTAACGCGTTCAAGTTTTTAATTAGACAGCCGACGAGGAAAAGGGTCCGCGTTGTGCCAAGGATTTATTAAAAGGATTTTTAGAATTTTCCACGCGACCAACACAGTTTCTTGACGGCCAATTCGCGACGCTTGATTGTATTGAAACTTATTAACTACTACTTATTAACTTGAAACTACCTTTTTGAAATGACTTAGAATTTTGTCATTGTAAAATAAAAATCAAATTTGCACAGAATTATGTAATTCTTTTAGACACCTTCATCAAAGGCGGTATAATGACTGACGACCGAAAAGCTCGAAGCCGCTGCTTAAACGCTATTTCGCCTCCAATAAAGAGTGTTGCCGGGCGGAAAAATGTGTAAGTACCCCAATAATTAAAGAAAACTTATACATATATCGACGATTTATTTAAGGTTTGGTCTTACTGGAAAGGCAATGTCCAAAAGAAACTAGCTAGGAACAATGCCAACGTGTGGGGCTCATTATTTCCAGCAAACCGTTATAAAAAGGCACATTTCCAGTGGATAAAGGCCCTTCATCAAGAAAACATAGACCTTTTGAAGGCGCTTCTTGCTAAATTTAATTTAAAAATATTTTTAAGTTAAAGTTATGAGCGATTATTTATTTTTACAACCTTCCAGGGTATTATATTTTTCGTATAAGTTTATACTAAGAAGAAGAGAGCGATTTCGGCGCGAGCAGATGCTTCGTGATCGTTGCCATCTAGTTCATTTTCGTGTGAAATCTCTTCTGTATCGTCAAATTGAAAGTCCTTAGTAACTGATTCATATCGCCTTATGGAAATGTTGTGCAGAGCACAGCATACATTCACAATATGACAGCAAAAAACAGGCTCACAATTTAGGCATCGTTGCAGGCAACGGAATCGGCTTTTAGGCACTTCAATTGTCCCTTCGATAACGCTCCAGGCTCCTGCATGTCTTAAATTAAAAGTATGCTGATGCGTCCCAATCTCTGCGATCCTGTAGGAAGTTAAAGCGAAGCTCTCCAGTGCGTATCCGGAATCCACCAAAACGAAATGTCCGAAATGATCCCTGGCGCTGGAGAGGTCCCATATAACAGAATCATGGCAGGCCACAGGGTGAGTGGCATTAATGGCGATGATCTCCATGTTATTGTTGCAAACCTGAAGAAATAATACGGTTTTTACGTAACTACATTATAACAGATTTAGACATTGTACTCACCACCATAACGTTTAAGCTGTAATAACCTTTTCTATTACAGAAATCATTGCGATTGTTTCCAGGTTTCCTATCATGATGTGAGTTCCATCCACACAGGCGACTATTCTTGACAGGTGATACCATCTAAAGAAGTATTCGCGAGATTTCTGCATTTGCTCGCTAGACATCTGGAGGGAAATGGCATCCTTACATACAAGCCTGTCCAGCAACGGAATAAGGATGTGCAGAATCCGAACGTTTATGTAATGGCCCTTGGCCAATGTGTCAAACACGCAAAATCCAAAAAGAAATTGAAAACCGGTGCCCGCCTAATTTAGAGTGCCTAGTTGTAACTCTACGCAATTTAACACTGTGTGCTTAATACTTAAAATAAGATATTTATGTTTCGATGTTATCCCGATGCTCTTCGTTAATTCACAATTCTCGGCAGAGATGTAAGCTCTATCTTCGCCTTCGATTAATAGCAAGGCATCAATCGGAGACGCAAACAAAACATAGACCATAGAACGGACAAAGAGTCCTGCCAACTGCAGTCAGAACGCCATCGAAATAAATTTGACTTCCAGCATGCGATTTCCCTGACGAAGAGCCAAGTCCCATGACGTGCCTCGCCCGAGGCAACAAAAGCACAGCACGAGCCATCGGCCAGGTGGACGCGGGCCCCTGAGAGGAATGTGCCCCATCCTCCGCGTCCTGGTCCGAGCCAGAGCCAAACCAGTGGAGCCCGTGCAAAGCTGTTGATAAAGCGCACATTAAAATATATACGTATCTAAGTATCTGAAAGATACAGCTTTGCCCAGCTCGACCAGGTGAGGCGGCGGAGGCGGAGGCGAAGGCGAAGCGTCCTTCATCCGCTGCCGGGGGAATGAGAGGCATTCAAATAAAAAACCGTGAGAATCAAAGCAGCAGACAAGTGGAGCGGAAAGCTTTCAGTGCGTGGCAAGGACCGAGGACCGAGGGGAAAGCCAGATGAAGTCTGTCCAAACCAAAAACTGTCGGGGGCACTGAAGCACTCCGGCGATTGTCCGGCGAAGGCGAAGGAGCCGGAGTCACCTTACCGCCCGGTCCCGCTCGCCTCCCGTCTCCTAGCGAGTTGTTAAGTTTCGTCCTCTTTCTCTTTTACGTTTCATTTATTACGCAGGGGTTTTCCCTTCGTTCCTTTTTGTAAATTAAGAATTTCCCTGCAGCTTTTTACAGCTTCTCAATGACTGACTACGCCCGTCCCATCTGGCCGCTCATCCCGGAGTCTCTTAGCTGACTGTTGGCGTTATAAAAGCCCAACGCTTCATTGCACAAACATAGTGGAGGACCGGAAGGCAGCCAGGCGGGCATCGTCGATTCCAAAGGCCTAAGGGAACAGAAGTGGCGGCGGGAGCGGAGCGGAGCAGGGGCAGAAGTGGCGTCGGGAAGCGTTCACCACTTAACAGGGCACACAACTTGGCCCACAACTCGGCTCAAGAGTTGGCGATATCGTTTCTGCGCACGTGAGCATAAAATACTTCACGGCAGCCTCTCCCCGGAGTCTGTGGCAAAGACAAGAACTCAAAATGAAATTAATTAAAACAATATAAACAATAAACGAGAGACATGCGAACACCCGGTAAAAGCGAGGAGCTGAACAAGCATGGAAAAGATGGAGCAGTGATTTTCCTCTACCAGATCTTAAGGTTAAGAAAATACCTTGTAAAACGGTTAAATTTTTGCCATTACCTTTCGAAAGCTGATTTAATGTTATCTATATTTGACTATAAATCGAAGCTACAGAATTCAGATCACATTGTTCATATGATAACGATGAGATACGGAAACCAGAATTCGATGGAACTCAAATTGTAAAAACAACGACGACTTTGAGATTTACATAACGCCACTCCTCCTGCCGCTTGGAGTTGCCCATCATTCAAGCGAACTTCAGAGGAAATCAAAGCAAATAAAATAAGCAAATTATGAGCGAGATAAAATAAATTCAGCTTGGGTCTGGCGAAATTGTTGAGTGTGGAAGATTGGACATTGATAGCCTACGTGGTCAGCCAGCTAAAGAGGAGCCGGCCGGAGAGAGGACCGGAAAGACTGCGCAAGATATGGCAGGGTAAATATGTTTCAAATATTTATGCGCCCATTCTGCCCTTCACCTATTTTTGTGGATGCGAGCACTCTTTGTCTTCGGCCTGGCAAAAACCGCGGGTCCCCAAGAAAGCTCAAAGCCCTCCCCGCTCCCGGTTGCTGCGGTTTCCCCATCAGAGTGAAGGGGAAACGTCGCCCGAGACACGTTTTGACAATGAACACGGGAAAGGAACGTGTGTTTATTTTTATTTGTGGGCCCACAAAAGGTGAACGCCAGGGAAAAGGTGGCAGGAGACTGCGATGTGTTCTCTCGTGGCGAAATTTATGGGACAGCCGGGCTCATAAGCGCCACAGTGTGCCACAGTCCTTGCCGCAGCCAGAAGGATACGTGGCACTCTGGCAGGGCTGATTGAATTTTCCATTGCATACTTGCGGGCGGCTGTTGTAAATTCTTTTTTCCCATCTAATTGGAAGCCTGAAAGGAGCAGAGGTCCCGCCAATTTAAGAAATAATTCACTGTACGTCAGAGCTAAGATAGTTTCCAATATTTGCTTGGAGAAAAGAGGAATTTTAATTGATAATTTTTATAAAAGTTTAATTTGTGAATTGAAATTTAAAAGTAGTATGCTAGAAATCAAATTGGAAAATTTCCTGCCCTCTGTTTGCTTAAGAAATTTGATTATATTATGACAGTAAATTTTTTGCCATCCTTTTGATTGAAATTATTAAATAAACCTTAATTTAAATTTAGTAGGACTTCTGATTAATAAGAAGAAATAAATCTCAAACCCTACTTGTTTAATCAAATAAAATAGTCAGTTGTTTGCTCACATTTCCGTGTTTTCTGGCACCAAGTGAACCTCATCCGTCCTAATCGACCTCGATGTTTTCCGAGCAAATGTTTGCTCAGGTCTTGGTTACACGTTCACTCTTCCGTCGAGGATCTGTGCACATAAAATGCAAAAGTAAACAGAATCATTAGAGGCGAACACACCTGAGCTGGTTGGGGTTCGAGGGCTGGGATCGGTCCGCTCGGGCAGATGCGGGCTATTAACAATGTTGCCACTTCATTCAAATTAAGCACGGACCCACGACTCCGGCCCAAGCCCATCCCCGCTGGCCTACGTGACGGTTGCCACAAAACGTCTTTTGCCTTTCGCCTCAATGTTCAAATTTTAATCGCATTTCTTGGTCGTGGCTGAGTCCTTTTCACTTGCCTTTCCTTCGGCTTCGACACTTGAGCGAGGAAGGGGAAATGGAAGGAAGAGGAAGGAAAGCAGGGCAGCAAAGGGGTTTTTCTGGTCCTGTCCTGTCTGTGTTTCGTCCTTTGGCCCGCACCTCAGTCACTCATTTGTCTTTGCCCTCGCCGTTTGCTGCGTTTCCCGCAAAACGAAAATGGAAATTGGTTTTCTCCTGGTTACTTACTGTCCTTGCCAGAGAAGCCACCCCAGCACCCACACCCGCCTACTCCACCGTCAACGGCCACAATAACATTCATTTAAAATGTAAATAAAGTGACAAATTACCTGAATTAGTGACACAACGTACAGCGCGTTTACGCTGCTCTTTTCGACTCGTTCTCCCATTGCCTTTGCCTTTGCCACCTTTTCCTGCTCCCTCCCGAGGTATTTACTTTTGTTTTTAATTCAAGGCTCCCAATTTAGCTGTTGACTTTGGTTGGCGAAATGTGCTTCTGATAAGTGAGTTGATGCCGTAAGAGAGCCAATCGGAGGGGTAATCGAATGGAGAATTCTTCAGGGATGCAAGATAATCTGTGTTGCGGCTTTAAGCACGCTCCTACTCACAACATGAACTCCATAGTCCAGCACACTACCCATCGCTCCACGAGAGAGAATCTGTGCTGCGGCTTTAAGCTCGCTCCTGCATCATCATATTTCCCCTTCTGCCAAGAGGGAACTTTAAAGCCTTTGCCCAGCCAGCTATTAAATTCAATTATTGCCTCAGCACAATATTGAATCAACAACAGCCGCGCCAACGGGGCGGCTGCTCTACGCACTTTCGGGTGGCGCCCGAGCACGCTTAAGTCCTTCGCACAGCTGTCGAGTAAATATTTAATTTACGAAATTCCATAATAAAATGTTCCTTCCTTCGGCGCTGCGTCTTGGCCCCGCTGTCGCTGGCTGTAGTTGTTGTCCTTTAAGGCAGCTGGGTTTTCATTTCGCATGCCAATTGTTTGGCAAGTGTCAAAATAATAACAAGCCACCCCGGCAAGGTGAAGTCCCAGTTGCAACCCCCTGGCCGGGGAAGGGGACGTGCTGCATGCCAATGCCAAGTGTCAGAATATTTTGACAAATTTTTTATGTTAATTTCGTATTAATAAAATAAATATTAAATCAGTGCGGCAGCAAGGGATGGCGCTGAGAAGGGTGGCAATGACAAATGGCGGAGGCATTCGGCCCGATGACTATATTAGAGGGCAAAACCACTAATTTATCCCCAGAGAGTGGAGATCCCGGCAGCTGTTACCCTCATCCCATCGTCGCCTTCGCCAAATCGGAATCTGAATCTGAGCTCGTTGAACCCTCCACCGCGCCGGAGTTGGCTTTAATTGGAGCTTTGGCCGACTTCCCCTTGGCCGTTGCCGGCATTGGTTTATATTTCGGAAATTTAAAGACCTAATTCCGTTATTATATTATTTAATTTTCCACTCTCGACTCGTTGATTTTTATGGGATCTGCGGCACTTTCTCTGCTCAACTCTTCATCTGCCCCATCTGGGCGCCTTTTGGCTAATTATTCGAGTTTAATGTCGCTACCCAAGAAGTTGTTTGCACATAAACAGGACACGAAGCTGATTTCTGAGCTGTGCTTAAAGGCGTGCCTTTAGTATTATTTCCGTTTCCGGCAGCTTTCAACACTGTATTTGAAGGCAAAATACACTTGAGTTTATTGTGGCATTTCCATTATTAATTATATTTATAGCGCTATCTACTCATCCGCGTGGCTCTTTTGGGAGTTCAGCATAGTCACAGGCAGCGAGTAATCTCTTTAAAACATAATTAAAGGGAGGCAAAGATCGTTGCACAAGAATTGAAAGTCCATATATCCATTAGTCCAATTCCCTGCTTAAGTAAAGCTAAATAAAACCCCTTTTCTATCTGTAGTAAAATTAAGATTTTTAATTTAAAGAAAGCTGTTAAGAAAAGTAGGATCAGTAGGCGCAGATCGAAACTTCGAACTGCTGAACGTATGGAAGTTGGCTTTCTGTTTGGAACAGTTCAGTTGTAATTTTTATCTGGAGCTCTCAGGTCAGGCCACATAGGACTGAAAGTTTCGAAATAAAAATTCCTCGGCAAAATTCTTCCAACAAAATTTCCATCTAGAGCTTTTCCCTAGTTTCTTTATCCGTGAAGTTTTGGTGAGTGTTAAAAGAAAAAACTATTTTTGATAACGATAATAGTGTAACATTCCCGATAAAGCACCAAACGACCCAATCATGTGTGGCAGCTTTGGCTTTGGATGTGGTCCCTATGGGTATGGTCCTTCGGGACCCTGCGGACCTTGGTGCGGCCCGTGGTGCGGTCCCTGCGCCCTGTCGCTGGGTCCCTGCAGCTACTCGTGCTGCGGCGGACCCAAGGGCTGCGGGCCGTGCGGGCCTGCCTGTTGGCCCTACGGCCTGTACACCTGCTAGGCTTCAGAAGGATTCGAGAAACATGTGTGCCATAACCCCATCGAACGGACAGCACTCCAGGTGAGTGGGTGAGGTGGGCGACGCGCCAATTGAAATATTCCTGGGGGTCGAGGGGTGGCAATAAAAATTTCATCCGCTCCCCGTGGAGGCTGGCGTGGAGGGTTATCCCAATTCAATAACTGCACAAAGAGACGGCGGCTTCGATTGTTTGGTTCGATTGTAAACAAAACTCTAATTTGAATTCTTGAGCTGAAGAGAGGAAAGTTGCATCAGTTGTGCTAGTATGCGAGTGTGCAGGTGCACAAGGGAAAAGCTGATTTCATTTTAGAGGCCTCACACGGCGTCAGGTGCCGTTGCCAAGAGGAAACCGGCAAGGAGCGCAGGATGGGCTCTGCCGTGTGTGTTGGCTTTATTACAAAATTTTTCGTGCTTTGCTCTTTGTTTATTTGAACTGCCGTTCGGCATTCACCGTTCACCATTCGGCCGCCTGCAGTGCGTATAAGCCCAGCATCCAATTTGAAGCCCCCCATTGGCAGGGCCTAAATGCGAGAATGTCGGCCGTTTCGAAATTTGCAACGTGCACAGCTTGAAGGCAGGGTAATCTACCGTACATTAACTATATTTCATCTTCTTTGCAGGTGGGTCCGTGATAAGCACTTGGAAGGAGTGAAATTTGATTACGAAGTCATATCCGTGGTAGTCATTAAAATTTGGAGCCAATGCTAATACCTAATATATGTGAATGCTTTCTCTGGGGGGTCGGGAAACTCATTGGCGCCTCGAAATGATCCCAGCCATGAACAAATTTGTCGCCTAAGCCTTTAACGGCTCCTGGGAATCCGAGGTCTTATCGTGTCTGTTCGTAGGGGAAAGCCAGAACGCCTCTTACCTGTGTACTTCCCATTTACAAACATGTCTCGGCAAATGGCTCCCGGCAACGACTTTCCCTCCTTCGCCGCCTACGCAAAGTCCAACAAAACCGAAAGTCGTGGGTCGGTAGTAGAGAAAGTTTCGTGTACTCTGTCGCTTTGACTCTTTGTCTCGCGTTATATACGAGTATTTTTCAGTCACTCGAGGCCCGAAAACTCTTTTGGGTATGTCGACTTGACGTTTTTAATTTAACGCAAAGGAACTCCTTCGGCGAACGGTGGGGCACATGTGCCTCTAGTTAGCAGTCGGCCCAGCACCGGAAAGGGAAGGGCACAGCCTTTGGGATTATGCAGGCGTTTTATGGGCAGGCCCAAACATCGGTATCTAATCCGAGGCGAAACTATCTCCAATTTTCCCAGCAGCGACCAGCTCTTCAATAAGCCTTAAAGCGCATTGTGGTCAGCTTTGGTGCCTGCTGTGCTCTGCAGTATTCACATTGCTCTGAGCCCGAATCTTGACTTTAATGGGATGTGGGGGTACCCAAGAGGCTCAGGTGCATTGAGCCAAATGAGTTTAAACAAAGTTACGGGCTTATAAATTAGCCAATTTTTATATCAGTTACGCTTAGGGTACAAGGATATAATTTTTTGAAGTGAAACTTTTTAGGCGCGTCATTGATTTTCGGGAAGTATAACCGATTTAGGATCGTCACGAAAATCGGGCATGGGCAATTTTGTATTTCTTTTCGGGCGCACTGCGTCGACTGCACTGCCGGCAGCGCTGCCGCTCCTGCAGCCGACTGCAGCGAGCGAGCGATATGCAGGTGCCGATGAGTTGCAGTGCTGCCAGGTTAGCCATTTACTGGCTATTTCTGGCCACTTAAAAACATTTGCCACTTTTTTTTTAAATTATATAGCCATTTTATTTGTTTTTTAGCCATCTTTAGCCATTTTTTAAATTTTCTGTAATATACCCTTCTTTTTTACACGTTTTTTCATTGACTGAGCTAATTCCGATTAAAAGTGGTTCACAAAGATATCGGAACTGGTATTTAACTGAGTGGATCGCGGATGTGAACTATTTAAGATTAGAGCTGTAAAAACATTGATAGTGCCCTCACTCGATATTTTCGATAGTGATAGTCCAAACTATCGATAATATCGATACTATCGACAAAATAAAATGGGTTACAAAAAAATTTACTTTGCTTAAACAAACCAATTTAAATGGCATAGCATTAAAGTTTTTATGTACTAAACAAAAAAAACAATTAAATTCAATCACATTACTGTCAATATAGAATTTAAATATAGTTCATTATTGATATTAATGATTAAAAATTAATTTAAAATGTCTCGGTACTATTTTAAGATTATAAGAATTTATGATTATATTTACTTTTATATTATATTTATTGGCAAAAACTTGTAAATTTTATACGAATTCACTTATTTGCTGATAACGCGATGTATCGATGGTAGAAAAAGCAATCGATGGTGACCCGGAGCACTACATCATCGATAGTATCATCGATAGTTTTACAGCTTTAGTGGCCAGTTGACAGTTCCAATTTGATAAAAAATATCTGATTGCTACCCCTGCGCTGTAAATTGTGACAATCTGATTCGTAGATCTGAAGGCAGAGGATGAGCAGCTGAAGTCACGGCTGCTGGAAGAGCAGCATAAGGGGGAGCGACTAAAGCAGAAGATCCGTGATCTCAACGGTAGGATCGGATATCAGTTTGATTAATGATGGGCCAATTAAGTCAATTCGGATATAATTCCAGAATTAGTGTTAAGTGTTATCTAGTCCGGCGCTATTAGTCTGAATTAAAATTCTACACTAATAGAAATGCATTTGTAATAAATTGAAATGTCTACATTTCTATCTGAGGCACGCAGATCTAGTTTTTTCAAAATTCGGCCACGCCCACTTCCGCCTTCGAAAACCATGAGTCTTTAAAAAACCCTTCCTAGAGCGATATTACGGTTAAATTCAGTATTAGACTCTCATTTCTAGAGTAAGAAATTTATTAGAATATTTACAGCTAAAATGAACCAAATGAACCACACCAAATAACAGTTCAGTTCGAGAGTCAATGGGAAACGGGAAATCGGAATGCGGGCAAATTTCAGGACACACGGCGCAAGTGGAAATTGTTGCTGCGGGGAAAACGAACTTCTGATGAGCCAATTATCTCGAAAATAAAATCATAAACTCAACAATATCGTTATATGCAGTAACAGGTCCAGTATATTCTTAAAAATAAAAGCCTAAGGTCATAAATAATCAAAGAACTTGCTAAATTATGGAAACATTTGATTACAGTTGGCTGATTTTTAAAATTTTAAAATTTGATGACCATAAGGAAAGTTTCGATAGTCGATAGCTTTAATCGGAACTAGTAAATCGACAAGCGACCTTTCCTGTCAGTCCACAAACGGATATAAATGCCGGGTCCCTTGCGGCAAGAAATCAGTTCTCGGTGAATCGAGCAGCAGTCAAGAGCTCGCTCCCTTATTTATAGGAGGCTTAAATATTAATTTGAATTTATTCTGAACGCTCGCTTGTTATATTGCTGCTACTGCTGTTCACGGGCGTTGTTTATTTGTTTTATTTATTTTTGATATTTATTTTAATGTTTTAATTTTAATTTAATTTAAACGTCCAGCCAGGTCCACCAGATTCAAAACGCTCTGTGTGATTGATTTATTTTTGATATTTATTTTAATGTTTTAATTTTAATTTAATTTAAACGTCCAGCCAGGTCCACCAGATTCAGAACGCTTGGAGCTGCTGGCACTGCTCCTCAGAGGCATTCGAAGTGTGTCCGAGTTGCTCGTACTCCTCCTGCAGCTTCTGGTACTTCTGCTGGATTGTCTGGAAGTCTGCCTGCCGGGCCTCGATGGCTCCCTGTCGATCCTGTTGACGTTGCCTCTGCAGCTTCGTAGCTGCCTTGCAACTCCATGTCCTTGTCCGAGAGCGCTGCCAGCAAGTCCTTCTCTCGCAGGCTGGACTTCTTCTTGTAAGCCTCGAACTGGAACTCCAAGCCAGCCAGGTCCCCCAGATTCAGAACGCTCTGTGTGATAGAGATTTATTTTTGATATTTATTTTAATGTTTTAATTTTAATTTAATTTAAACGTCCAGCCAGGTCCACCAGATTCAGAAGGCTCTGTGTGATAGAGCCGCATTTAGGAGGAATTCAGGCAACATTGCACAAGTTCGTCTCAAGCGGAAACCTAAGTGAACCGGAGAGCCGTACCTCGTGTCCATCCGCGTCCCCAAAGCAGTCGATGGGACGCCTAAAAATTGAGTAACCAAAAATTAAAATAATTAAATTGAAATTTAAATAGTAATTAATTTTTAATCATTAATATCAAAAATTATCTATATTTATATATATTTATATTTATGTAGATCATTTTTGATATTAATGATTAAAAATTAATTACTATTTAAATGATCTATATTTATATTTATATATAGATCATTTTTAATATTAATGATTAAAAATTAATTACTATTTAAATTTCCATTTAATTATTTTAATTTTTGGTTTCATCTATTTATATATATGGTAGATCATTTTTGATATTAATAATAAATAATTAATTTAAAATGTCTCGGTACTATCTTAATTATATTATATTATATTTATATTTTTTATATTATATTTATTGGCAAAAACTTGTAAATTTTATACGAGTTCACTTATTTACTGATAGCGCGATGTATCGATGGTTGAAAAAAGCAATCGATGGTGACCCGGAGCACAGCATCATCGATAATATCGATAGTATCGTCGATAGTTTTACAGCTCTATTTAGTGATGTAAAAAAACATCGATGCATCGAGCATCGATGATTTTTCGGCGATGTTTTTCGATGTTTTATGTTATGCCGATGTTTATCGATGCATCGATGTTTAACCAAAACATCGGGCGTCGAGTTGCACAACATTGCAGAACATATGGTTTCAGTGCCGCACAGACAAATTCGCGGTTTTTGTTTTAGTTTACCGTGTTTG
This sequence comes from Drosophila tani, assembly GCA_008042535.1. Classification (NCBI taxonomy): domain Eukaryota; kingdom Metazoa; phylum Arthropoda; class Insecta; order Diptera; family Drosophilidae; genus Drosophila; species Drosophila tani. Next base: position 576 of record VNJO01005590.1, on the reverse strand, counting down.
CAATGCCAAAGTAAGTATTATGTGAAATATGTATGTATATAAATATAGTTATTTGCAATTACAAATGTATTCATTCTAAAATAACAACAAAGACAAGCTTTTGCTGGAGGCACTTTACAAAAGTTGACGGAAATAGCGCAAAATGCAATATTTGTGGCAAAGTTCTGAAGACTGCGGGTAACACGACCAATATGAAGGACCACCTGCGTTCCCTTCATACAATTGATCAACATGTTGGAGTGCGTGCAGTACCTGATTCTAGTGTTGCGGCACAAGTTTCCATTGCTGAAAGCTTTAGAAATATAGCGGATTATGGCATCGATGGGGATAAGAACAAAAAAATCAACGATGCCATTATTTACATGATATCAAAAGATATTCAACCATTTTCCATAGTCGAAAACCCAGGCTTCATATATCTGATGAATACGGTTGCACCGCGCTACAAAATACCGTCGCGGTATATGATTACAAAATGGGTTGATGACAAGTTTTTGGAAATGAAGGAAATGTGGAAGAGATTGCTAAATGGGAAAACGCTAACAATTACAATGGATGTATGGAGCGACCAGATGT